>OZ038459.1:20584660-20795144 GCA_964036195.1 Sphaerolaimus hirsutus
TCAGACGACAATTTCGTACTTTGTTTTCAAAAATTTTCTTGTGAAATAATAACCCCCCCCTCGAAATACCCCCCCCCCTCGTTTGACCCCCCCCCTTCTCGGGACCACTATGAAACAATCACCCCCCGGGGGGTATTTCGAGGAAATACGGTATGTTTCCAGCTTCGGGCAAATGTAACTTTTGAAAAAATGCATGTGTCCGCACTTGGAAACATACACACATGTATGTTCCCCATAATTTCGGGCACATACATTTCAGAAAAACGTGTATGTGCCCAGTTACGGGAACATACATACCTTTTAAAAATTATATGTGCCCGTGTTTGGAAACATACACTGGAATAATAACTGTGCTTGCCCCCCACTTTGTTTCATTGCACTGAATAAATGCGCGGTCAGATAAATACTTGAAAATGTATCATTTATCATCGAAAAAAATTTTTGCTGCAATGAACAGGACATTTAAAATGAATTAAAATGGGCAATAACTTGTCTAAGAATTTCGCTTATTTTTCTATACATCATCTGATAAACAAGCGTGGCTAAAGGTATAAATTTAATACCTAATTGCATCATTTACAGCGCTGGTAAATAATTTAATGGCAGATTGAATTGTAATTATCGCAAATTCAATCCTCAAATCAATTGCACTACAGCACAGGCAAGTTAATTGTGTTTTTCACACATTCAATCATGTAATTAATTGAGCAATTTGTATTTGCTAAAATGCTAATTGCTCTAAATTGCTAAGTTACAATTACTAAAATGTTTCATGGATATCATGAGTTTTAATTTAGCAAATGCAGGCAATTTGATTGAGCAATTGTATTAATTGCAATTGCAAAAGTGGTAATTGCTCAATAAAATTTTAAATGTTTTCACTATAGAAAAATTAATTACGAATTATATCACAAGATTTTGTTCATTAAATTATGGTAGGATTCTGCGCATACTTTGTGGTCTGTCGAGTGTGTGTTTTTGACTCACATGATTTGCTATCACTATTACTGGGTGGTTCGAAATGTTTTACATATTTGTCACCATAGCATAGGCGGCGCAAGGTCCCAATTTGCGCTTGTGACATTCACATTGGTCAAAATTTCACCTTGTGACACCTTTTTATCAGAGCCCTCATGTGAGGTTGGCAGCCAGCCAAACATTTCGAAATCACTATAAATATAATTAAAATGAGCTACAGATAGGTATATAACCATGTAAATGGATGCAAATAGTGATAATATAGGTGAAAATTGTCAAAATGGGATAAATCTTAGCGATTTTTAGCTAATTTGAGGATTTCACCCTGGTTTGTACGATACACGCTTGTGAATGTCACAATGTGACAGTGAAATTTCCGCTTGTGACACCAAAAATTCCGCTTGTGACATTCAAAGCACTTACGCCGCCTATTCACCATAGTGAAATTGCAGTGGCAGTGGATGCGATGCGGGGTGGCCCAAAAATGGCTTGATCAGAGAACTCTTTCATCCACCAATGTTTTATGGATTTTAAGTGAAGATTTGTAAGATTTTTCCCTTATGGTGAAATAAAAATACCAAATTTTAAAATTTCAAAAACATTTTAGAATCTCCAAAATTTTGTTTGCAATCATTACTACTTTGATCTGATAGTTATTGGAGTATTAGTTAATAATTCTGTAAGAGTTGACCAAATACTTTTTGGGCCACCATGTACGCACAAGAAACTATGGCGGCACCACTCAAAGTAAATAAAATACGTTTCGTTTGGGTGTGATTTGAATTGAAGTGTCAGCTGTTATTGATTCACTCCTTGCTGCTAATCATTTTGTGTGTCCAATTATGTAGTTATAGACTTATTATTAGCATAACTATTTGATAAATTGTGCAGCATTTATCGCAATTTATTTTGTTTCATTTATCTATTCTCGCTTCTATTTTTTGTCAATTTTTCAGCCAAACTTTTTGTCGCACATCCATGCACGTTCATTTACCTAGAGAATGATTCCGAGTAAATTTAGGTGCCCAGCTGATATCCCATTTTTTTGTTATCTAAAAAGTTTTTTTCAAAATATGTATGTGCCCGCGATGGGGAACATACAAACATGCAAGTGCCCGGTGGTTTGGGCACATACAAACTGCAAACAAAAAGTATGTTTCCAAGTTTGGGCACATGCAAATTTGTATGTGCCCAGTGTACCCCAGTTTGTATGTGCCCCTCCCGGACAGCCTGGTGACCATCCCAAGCCCTGTAAAGTGTCAAATGTATAGTCAAATGCAAAGTAAAGTGTCAATTGTCATGCAAAGTTCAGTAATAAAATCTTTTCTTTTTTTGTTTTGATTGACACTTGACTTTGCATTTGACTTTACATTTGACACTTTGCTTTACACTTTACAGGGCTTGGGACTGCCCCCACGCTCCAATGCAAAACAATCCGGAAATGGCAAAAACTTATGCACCAGACCAATACTTGAATGGCCGATTTTCATTCTTTTTGGCGATTTAAAATGGTAATTTTTCCAAAACTACAAAGTGAAAAGCCTTAACCACCCACCTGTCAGTGCCAGCTTGCTGACACCGCTGCGCACAATCATCTGAACTGGGTGAATCTATGTCTGGCATCAGCAGATAATCTGCATCCAGATATCGCCGATCCGCGTGTTTGACAGCTGTGGTCCGCAGGGCTGGTTCCCGCTCTCTGTACTCGCAGATGCCCTGGTGCCTGCATGATGGCTAGGGTGTCAAATTTCCATTTTGGTAAATTTGTCTGTTTCTGTTCACAATCTATCAAAATTTTCCTGTTTTCATTCATTTTTTCTCCACTCATTTTCTGGTTTCTGGTTTAACTTTTTTTCAAGTATTTTTTGAATATTTTCCAAACTGGCTTTTTCTACCATGGTATTTATGCGTCACCTTACTCAAACTAAAACAAAACACCTTTGCCTTTCATAAATATTTCCAATTTCAGTTGTTTTATGCCACTCTGCCTTTCTTATATCCAAATGTAAAATGAAATGTAAAAAAACAAGAAACAATATTCTGATGCAGGTCGGGGATGCAAATTAAAATTTTTGATTTAGCTTTCAGATGTGATACTAGATTGTGATTTCATTCCACATGTAAATATGAGCTTCTGTTTACATTGAGGTAAATTTCTTTATATCACATTTTTCAACACACTAGGGATATGGCATTAGTTGAATATTTATAAAGTGCTGAGTTTTGCAGTTGACACAAGCTACCAAACACCAAGCATGGTGTTTGCTTTTGTGTCATAGTGTCATGCTGAAGATGCATGACAGCCACATCTTTTAGTATTGGCAACTATAAAGTCATTTCATACGATCACCTTTTATCAGAAGATAGGTCATATGGGGCATCTGCGATACCACTGACCCAAGCCACAAGCACAGCAGCAGCGACAATGTCCGGAGAGTCATTTGGCTGCCCACTTCCCCAGGGTCTGATGAAGCTGCTGAACAATTCCCCATTGGTTTGTTCCTTGTGGGTGCTGTTCAGGGCCAGCTGCCAGCCATCAGAAGAACTTGATCTTGTTAGTTTGTCCTGCATTTTATGAAATTAAGCATCAAGAAAATCAAGGTGCCTAGGATAGGTCAAAAAATACATTGTCACATTGTGTCCAATTTGTGGGAATGTAGGTTAAGTGAAACTGTAATGGGAGAAAATGGAAATATTTATATTGAACTAACATTTATGGCACCAAGCCAATACAGATTATTTGGGTTCAGTCCTCCAACCAGATCTGCAACCACATTTGGCAGCTGGCCATCCACAGGCCAAGCCAGGTGCCCCTTGTATCCTGGTATGTGACCTGCAGCAATACTTTAGGCTAGCGATGGCAAAACAGACAAAAGTACAAAACATGTTGTCTTAAAACTTTACAATAACTTGAAAATATTTAACATAAGAAATAATATAGTATTATGTATAAATTTGTCAGCATTACTTTTAATTAAGCAGTAGCAGACTATTATGAAAAGTATTCTGCATTCTGGTGCCGGTTCCGCAAGTGAAAAAGTTAAGAGTTAAAAGTTAAGAGTTGAGTGAAATGATAAATGAAAAGTTAAGTGTAAAGTTAAAAGTTAAGAGTTGAGTAAAATCATTTGTCGGTTTACTCAACTCTAAACTCTTAACTCTACTCATAACTTGTCATTTGTCATTTTACTCAACTCTTAAGTTTTAACTCTTAACTTTTCCACTTGCGGAACTGGCCACAGAAAAGTATTCTGAAAAAGCATTCTGCCTGTGTTGATCGAACATATTTTTTATTTTATCAATTCTCATGAATCTCAAATGCTCACAATGCTATTTATAAGTCAAGAATGGCCCTGACTAGGGTGTCAAATTTCCGTTTTCCGTTTTCCGTTTCTGTTTTCCGCAAGCAATTTTTTTCCGTTTTCCGTTCCGTTTTCCGGCTGCTGAAATTTTTTTTCCGTTTTCCGTTCCGTTTTCCGGCAACTTTTTTTTTCCGTTTCCGTTTTTCCGGCTCATTTTCCGTTTTCCAGCTAAATTTTCAGTTTTTCCGCCTTTTTTCCGTTTTCCGCCTCAATTTCCAGTTTTTCCGTTTTTTTTCCATTTTCCGCCTCAATTCTCCATTTTTCCGCCTCATTTTACCTTTTTCTGGCCCAACTTTCTGTTTTCTGATCAGCCAAACTGGTAAAAATTCATGCAGATTGTCAATGATGTGAAAAATTTTCTGTTTCCAGCAAAATTACTGCAAATTTTTTCCACTTCCAGCAAAATTTCAGCAAATTTTATCCATTTTCCAGCAAAATTTCAGCAAGTTTTACCATTTCCGTGCTAATTTGATTTTTCCGTTTCCGTTTTTCCGGCCTCTTTTTCCGTTTTCCGGCCACTGAAAATTTTTTTCCGTTTCCGTTTCCGTTTTCCGCCAAGTCCAATTTTTTTTCCGTATTCCGTTCCGTTTTCCGGACGCTGAAACAATTTTTCCGTTTCCGTTTCCGTTTTCCGTAGAAAAATTTTGTTGACACCCTAGCCCTGACACACACTGGTTTACAACGACACCAAATTTTCAGAGTTGATTGAACTTACTGCAGCTGACGAGTATGTTGTACCACTGTGAATTATTTTTTATACATAAATAAAGTGAGACGGTTTTGACATTATTTGTATGAAAGAAATATGCTACCCCGAAACTTTTTGAAAATAAGTGGAATACTGTAAATTCACATATTTACCATGAATTGATAAATAATAAATTGATTAATTATTGTTCCGCCCTATTAAAGACTATGCGACAACTTGTTCGATAATGTTGGCTCAGTGACGAAAAATGTGGCGGTGACGAAGTGATTGTCACCGCCTGGTTTTCGGGTGTCACCGCCACAAAACGGCATGTCATCGCGGTGACAATCACCGCCACAATTTGATCAGCAGTTCAGTGCCCTTTTAATTGTGCATGATTGTTGTGTGGAGAATTTTTGTGCTCATTCCATCTGAGCAACGCAGTGTAGGAGCAGCACATTAGCATTTTACACACAAAAACATTTGTGGCGCCAGTATGCAGCTGGCATTGAAGCGCAGTACAATTCTAAATTCAAATTGTAGATTGTGCATTTGTATTTGCAGTTTAAAGGGGGACTAACAGTGTATTTACAATAATTTACAAATACACAAGGGTTCTTAGATATATCAATATCTTATTTGACATGTTGAAAGCACTAACTGATATCTATTGTGTCTAAAAATGAACAAAAGCTCCTGTAGTTATCGAAATTTGTCTTTTACTGTATTTTTCATCAAGATCTCACAATTTGTCTGCAAACCGATGGAAACTTATGTCGACAAATTGTGAAAGCTTGACATAATTTTTTCCTGAGAGCTACTGGAGCCTTTTCGATAATTTATGGACATGGTTGGTTTTAGTAAAATTCTTTTTACTAAAATTGTATTTTATTTTTATTAAAATTGTATTTTATTTTTATTTTATTCATGTTTCAGTTTATTTTATTTTACTTTATTCTGAAATGTCATTAATAAAATAAAATGAAACCATTTTTACAAAAAATCGGAAATCTTGGATGTAACCAGGATGAAATCAGGTAGTAACCTCGCAGAGGCTCCTGTGGTCCTGATCCCTTAAACTTAAACACAGTAGACTCAGTCTGCCTGTGTGGTGGTGATGTCTTTCCGCTGCAGTGCCCTGCTTTCCAGTGCAATACACAGCCCATGTGGTGGTCCGTCATGCTGCACAGGCACCTAGCCAACACATAGATGAAAAAATGCTTAGATTTCTGTCGGTGACAGTCAGTGACAGGTATTTCAGAGGAGGTGACAGTCCTCGAAACCCCCCCCCCCCAATCTAGTGTATAGAGAACGTAAATGACAGAGGCTATTTACACAGGTCCCGGCCGGGGACCGGGACCCGGCAAAACATATTTTTTTTCAAAAGTGAATAATTGGCGTGTATGGGTTATTTGCATGTTAATAAGGTGAATTATCACCAAATTAGCATGCACAAAATTTGCAAGACGGTTATACCCGCCAATGCATATTCTTTGGGTGGGTGTGTAAAATTAATCCGATTAGTCTCAAATTTGGCATGTGTGTACTCCTTCGTTTAGTGAGTAAATTTTAGCTCCGGGCGGTTACTGGTTTTTATTTTATTCATCTTTTAATTTTTTTTGATCACTGTATTTTTGTATAGTGATCGAAATCCTGCTGGGGCCCGGTCCCCGGCAATGTTGAAATGGCTCCGACCGGGGTCAAACCGAAGAATTTCGGTCCCCGACCGGGGACGTTAGTTTTTTCTATGATTTTTCCCTTACTTTTCAAAAGTTGCATGCTGTAGGTATTGTTAGCTAGCTGCAAGTGTAAAGTTACAATAATTGATAAGACATGGTTTGCATTTTCAGTAGAAGGACTACTGGAGTGTGCTGGGCACATTTGTAAAATGTCATGCAAAGTGTCAATTGTAATGACAAATGTAAAGTAAAGTGTCAATTGTCATGCAAAATGTCAAGTGTCATGTAAAATTTCAAGCAAAGTGGCAATTGTCATGACTAGGTTGTCAAATTTCCGTTTCCGTTTTCCGTTTCCGCCTTTCCGCAGGAAAAATTTTTACCTTTCCGTTTTCCGTTTTCCGGCAGCCGAAAAATTTTTACCTTTCCGTTTTCCGTTTTCCAGCAGCTGAAAAATTTTACCTTTTCTGTTTTCCGTTTTCCGGCAGCTGAAAATTTTTTACCTTTCCATTTCCGTTTTTCCGGCCCATTTTTCCGTTTTCTGGCAGCTGAAAAATTTTTACCTTTCCGTTTCCATTTTACCAGGCCATTTTTCCATTTTCTGGCTCGATTTTCAGTTTTCTGGCATTTTTCCATTGTTTTTCCAATCTGTATTTATCTTCAATTGGCTCATCCCATTGTGTTGTTTTTGTCTCTTGGAGCAGCATTGACAACTGGGATTTCAGGGTCAGTGAAACAGGTGCTGTGAACCCAATTGGGTCATATGCTGACACCAATAATTTATTCAAGTTTCATCTGGTTGGTGTTGTGATGCTGTCAATTTGAAATTTTGGTGTTGATATTGCCAGCATGTCTGTTCGGTGATTTTATTTCATGCCCAAGATTGCGACAATTTTATTCACCTTTGGACTCCTGTCGCTTTCTGCTATTTCAGTCATGACTGATCTGGAGTTTGACAGCCATTCCCTCATGTTCATAGAACATTGGTTAAATAAAGCTTTGACTTTGTAATATAGTTCTAAAGCTTCAACTTCATTCGTGACACTCATGATGAAGTTATCGACGTAAATGTTGTTTATTATCATCGCCAACTGGTTTCTTTCCCCTTCATTTTCTTCATATTCATTCATGTTTATTGTCACATTTAAATTGTATTTTATGACTGCTCCCAAAATTGCTGGGCTGCAGACAAGTCCAAACAGTACGCGTTTAAAACAAAGTACTATTAAGTTATTTTCAGTTACTGGTTTTGAGGCATCTTTCAGCCAGAAAAATCGTGTGTAGTCTCTAGCTTGGTCATGCAATCCTATTTGCACAAATGCCTTTTCAATATCGGCAATTAATGCTAGATTGCCTGCCCTGAACCTCAGGAGTAGGCACAGTGCTAATGGTGTTGTAATTGGTCCTCTAAAAAGGCACTCATTGAAACTGGGCTTACCTGCCGACCCATCGTACACGATTCTGCATGATGTCGATTTGCCCGGCGTGATTACTGGCTGGTGTGGCAGGTAATGAATCCCCTTGTTGTCTGTTTTGTCATCACAGATCTCAATTATTCCCTTTTCTAGTTGGTCGTCCAAAACTTTCTGGTATTGTTCGAATAAGTTTGGATCTTTGTTGAATCTTCTTATCAGTGATTTAAACTGCACCAAGGCTTCTGCTTTTCCCGTGGGCAGGTCACTGATACTCTTTTTATACGGCCAGTCAATATAGTATCGTTTGTTGTTGTTGTTGAATTTTATGCTATTTATTATCATCTCCTCTGCAACGTTGTCATCAATTGCATAGGGGTCATCAGTGATTCCCACTGCTTCTAGACTGTGATATTGTCGTAGTGTTTCCTTTCCTATGGCCACTATGGCTACTTTTTGATGATTTTTTGTTGGTTCAGTTAAGCTTGAACTACAAGTGAAGTTACAGGCATGATCCATAGTTGCAGAATGTACAGCTACCACAATCAAAGCCAAACAGGCAAACCTGCATGCAGGTTTTCCTTCTGCAAATTTGTCTATTACCGTGCTAATTTCACTTTATTTTTTTCCATTTCCGTGAAAATTTTGCTTTCCGTTTTCCGTTTTCCGGCATTTCATTTTTCCGTTTTCCGTTTTCCGGCTGACAATTTTTTTTTACCTTTCCGTTTTCTGTTTTCCGGCAGAAATTTTTTTTTACCTTTCCGTTTTCCGTTTTCCGTAAAGTGAAAAAATTTTACCTTTCCATTTTCCGTTTTCCGTAAAAAATTTTTTTGACACCCTAGTCATGACACGACATGACATTTTACACTTTACAAAGCTTGGAACTGTCCCCCAGATCCATGAATAAACAGGTAGACACTCAAGCAATGAGAAATAATTTTACAAAAAATATGAATTTTAATACAATTATACAAAAATACAAATTTTTATACAATTTTACAAAAATTTTACAAAAATTTGAATTTTTATACAATTTTTATTTTTATTCTTAAATTTTCCATTTTATTTTATTTTATTCTTAAATTTTCCATTTTATTTTTATTTTTTTCTGAGATTTTGCCAACCCTGGTCCTGACATCGTGTATACGACTGCCATTTTTCCATATTTATTCAATTTAATACGTGGAGCCCCGGCAGGGCAGTGCAATCACAGCGGCTAAATACCAGTGCAAGGGTGCAAGGCAAGGAAAAAGGGAGAGCAGAACATGGCAAATTCCTTCTTCACTGCCAAACACGGCACACCAGGATTCATGACATATTTATACCCCATGTTGCACTTGTAAACGCATTGTTCATGCAGCAACATGTTTTTAATGCTACAACTTCATTTGCAACTAAAGCTCATTAGAAAGCATCAAATTGGTATTGGAACCAGTTGAGATTTGGTGTCATTGTTAGTCAACTAGTGTCTGTAGGTGTAGGGAAAATTTGTAGAAACAAATCCGACTACCAGTGCACTTGTCAGCCACGTGGTACCAGTTTGAGCCAGCGACCCCCTCGTCCCAGTACACGTAGCAGGAGCCCTCGTGGAACACACTCCGCTTGCCAGTTACATTCAGGTTGCAGTTAGCCTCTAAAGTAGTATCTGCACATTTAAAATCAGTGCTGCATTTAAAAATTCTTGAGCTTTAAAGTTCATTTTCATGTGTAAATAAATTTTGTCTGAGCCTATCAAATTGTGAGTATACAAAGTACTTGAGTATCCGTATTCATCGAGTAAATGTAAACACCTTCCCGGTCAAGTAAGCCACCCATTTTTTTCTTTCACTTCGGAAGCTATATCTCGGGCTATGGTGGGGTTATAGAGTTCTGAATATATACTTGTAACATCCCTCTACTCTGCATCAATGGGGGGAGGCATGGCGACCAACTACAGGGTGGGTTGCCCTTTATGCAACAATTTTTTGCCAGGTTTTCAGTGTCCCAAACAAGTACACCACCCACTTGATATGCTACACTAGAGGGGGTGTATCTCCAGTTGTGGGGGTGGTAGAAAGCTAAAATTTTAGGGGTATTTTGGCAACACCCACCCCTACTATACGCCAGTGGGGCAGCTCCCGACGACCCACTACAGTTTGTGCCGCACTGTATAAACTTGTTTTTTTTTCAAAAGCAACCCAAGTGTCCCAAGTAAGTTCACCACCTAAAGGAATGAAAATTTTTTTCGAGAACATACCTTATATAAAAACTGAATCAGGTTTTCACCCTAGTTCTGCAAATTAAATTTTTTTCCTTTGTTTAGCCACCCCCATCATAAATGGCAGACCAAAAATTTCACTTTAAACCAATTTTTTGTTCCACACTTTAAAAGTTGGTTTACAAAGTTCAGTAGAGGAGGGTCTAAGGTTCAAAGTTACGTAAAAAACATGGCCTCCAAAATGGCAACGTAAGGAAATTTATTTGGGGTCAATTCTATGATGGCATAATGATGGCATTGCAGGAACAAAATTTTGCAGAATTTTCACTTTTTCATTCCACCCAAATAAATTTACCTATGTCGCCATTTTGGAGGTCATGTTGTTTACGTAACTTTGAACCTTAGACCCTCCTCTACTGAACTTTGTAAACCAACTTTTAAAGTGTGGAACAAAAGATTGGTTTAAAGTGAAATTTTTGGTCAGCCATTTATGATGGGGGTGGCTAAACAAAGGAAAAAATTCTAATTAGCAGAACTAGGGTGACACCCTGATTCAGTTTTTATATAAGGTATGTTCTACAAAAATTTTTTAATTCCTTTCGGTGGTGAACTTACTTGGGACACTTGGGTCGTTTTTTTTAAAAAACAACAACTTTATACAGTGCGGCACAAACTGTAGTGGGTTGTCGGGAGCTGCCCCACTGGCGTATAGTAGGGGTGGGTGTTGCCAAGATACCCCTAAAATTTTAGCTTTCTACCACCCCCACAACTGGAGATACACCCCCTCTAGTGTAGCATATCAAGTGGGTGGTGTACTTGTTTGGGACACTGAAAACCTGGCAAAAAATTGTTGCATATAGGGCAACCATACCTGTAGTTGGTCGCCATGCCTCCCCCCATTGATGCAGAGTAGAGGGATGTTACAAGTATACCTATATTCACAAAGTTTCAGCTCTATAACGCCACCATAGCCCGAGATATAGCTTCCGAAATGAAATAAAAAAATGGGTGGCTTACTTGACCGGGAAGGTGTTTAAATAGATTTTAACAACTAGGTATGCGCCAATCACTGAATTACTATGGTGTTGCACTGGCCTAGAATAGTGAAAGCGTTGTGGTGCCATTGTCATTATTTGCAATGAAATATACAGGAATACTCCACATGGAAACACCACGATAGAAAAGAAGTGTGCTTTTTAATAGATGCTGTAGGATGACCTACTACCTGAATTAGTGTAGTTTCTCCACTGGCACTGGGGTGTCAACTTTCCGTGTTCCGTTTTCCGTTTCCGCTTTCTGCAGGCAAATTTTTTTCCATTTCCGTTTTCCGGCTGCTAAATTTTTTTCCATTTCCATTTCCATTTTTCCGGCCCATTATTCGTTTTCCGGCTAAATTTTCAGTTTTTCCATCGTTATTATGTTTTCTGGCTCAATTGTCTATTTTGCCAACTTTTTTTCATTTTCCAGCTCAATTTTCTGTTTTCTGTTTCAGCCAAACTGGTAAACATGCATGCAGGTTCTCAGTTATGTGAATTTTTCTATTTCTAGCAAGATTTCTGCAAATTTTTTTATTTCTGGATAAATTTCTGCAATTTTTTTTTCTATTTCCAGCAAAATTTTGGCAATTTTTTTCTGTTTCCAGCATAATTTCAGTAAATTTTTCCGTTTCTGTTTTCCGGCCTTTCATTTTTCCGTTTTCCGGCAAGTGCAAATTTTTTTCTGTTTCCGTTTCCGTTTTCCGGGAAGTGCAAAAAAAATTTTCCGTTTCCGTTTTCCGCCAAAAAGTTTTTGTTGACACCCTAACTGGCACCAACTTTCCACCATTTGATGTGACAATGCACCAGACTAAGTGCCTGGGGTGCCATGAGAAAGGAGAACGCCAATGGTTTTATGGCACACGTCACACTGCACCTTGGCACCTTCAAATGGTAAAATACCAATGTTATTCTATCAGTAGACACAACTTACGATCTGGAAGTGGTACACTCTTGTTGTAGACGAAATATTTCTCTTTGTCAAAAGGCGTTACCAATGCGATACGGTAGGAACCCTGCAATAATTTATGATTGAATATAAATTTCTTGAGAATGCCCCCTGAAATTTTGTGATGGGGGTAAATGCAAGAGTGTAAAAATTGGTAGATTTTTGGTCATTCGATATTGCGTAAAAATTCTTCAGAGTGGCATTTTCAAGGCAATGTTGTTTATGCACTTCTGAATTTTTAACCCTGCTCTAGATGCACTGTAAACAGAGTTTCGGGAGAGTACCATTTTGGTGCTTAACTTTGGCAGATGGCATAAAACACGCAAAATGTTGCATGTTCCACACCGTAGAGAGTTGCTGAAGCCCCCCCCCGTTTGTGTATAGTGGGGGTGGTGTTAAACCTATGTACCCCTTAAGTATCAGGTTCATATCTCACACAGCTGGAGATATGTCTCTTGTAAAAATAGAAAAATTTATGCTGAACTTGATGTGGAAGCAGTTTAGGTATACCTACAATTGGAGGTAATATGGCATATTTATCAAAGATAATTCAGCTCACAGTTAGCCCAGCCTGCCTGAGCTGGTCAACTTTTTGCTCATATGGCGGTTGGAACCAAGCCAACTTGGCGCTGGGCCAGAGGAGTTGGCACTTGTCCCAGGCCTGTGTCCAGTTGAGCTGGTTGTCTGCGGTGCTGAAATAGCATTGCTTGTCCACCAGCGCGCTGCCGGACACCCCCGACTCTGCTGCCTTCGCTGTGCACTGTCCTCCGAACACTGACCGCACCGCATCTGATCAGTGGTATAATCATGATCAGAGATATAAATAGCACCAGGACGTTGGGCATTTGGTTCCTGGCACAATGCACAAATAACGCCAAGTGCCAAAAGCACCATGGCACTTTTCATGGACATCGCACCAAGCGCCAATGGCGCCACAGCAGGATAGCGCCAGCGCCAAAGACGCCATGGAGCTTTTGCTATGGCGCTAGCACCAGGCACCATTGTGGAACATGAAATTTTCAATGGTAAATATAGTATCATGACAGACATCATCACAGTTTAGAAGCTAAAATACAAGAAAAGTTTATGCAAATTTACAACAAAAACTTCACCTGAAATCTTGCCATTATGAACCAGTGGCTGTTGCACTGCGCCATGGGCGCTGATCACAAACGCCAAAAGCAGCACTGCTGAGTTCATTTTACTACATCTGAAGTTTTTTTCTCGGTGTTATCTGAAAACTCACCAACGATGACAAAAACACAGAAACTCATTGAGTTTCTGTGTTTTTGTTTTACACAGAAACACGTGAAATTAAATTTTTTGAAAAACTAAAAACTCAAATGTCTTTTTTATTGGTCTCAAACAAAGAAACACGGAAACACAGAAAAGTTTTTTTGACTTTTTTCATTGGATTTGAGGAATACTCTGCTGTTTTGAACTGAACAAAATAAGAAATGTGCACAAGTGCATATCAACAGATAGCAAATTTTCTAAATTTACAAGTAACAAAATACAACCTAAGTAACAAAATGGCACCTGGTGATTATGACAGTGACTGGAATTGTGATTGATACTGACTGATTGACAAAGACACTTGCACGTGCACCCACTCCACAGAGTTGAGGGCTCACGCCAAAGCTGCCAAAAGCATTACTTGGTCACTTGTAATGTATTATTTACAACTCTAATGGGTCAAAAGATGAGTTCATCAAGTGAAACCAGTGAAGTAAAATGTCATCAAAAATGCCAAATGTTACAACTTTGATTTGAAATTTTGCATGACTTTTTACATTTTTCAGCACATCCTACAAATTTGTAATGAGAATACCACTGTTTTTGCATTAAACCACTGTATTTGGGTACTTGAATTTAAAAAAATATATTTTTAAAATAAAATAAAAAAATTAAAAAAATAAAAAGTTTTTAATGAAAGACTTGAGTTTTTACAAAAAAAACACAGAAATAAAAACAGAGTTACTCATGTTTTTCTGTGTGAAAAAACTCAAAACACAGGTATTCATTTTTGAAAAACTCAAAACACAGAAAGTGTTTTTTTCTGGAGAACTTACCCATCGTTGGGCGACTTTCAATATAGTGTGCTTCAGTGCCTTCAATATACCATATAACGTGACAATTGTGTATTTATCATGAATCCATGTATCTAACAACATCCAGCCTTATTGTTTTGTTGTTCGAGATCTGTCGAGACAAACGGGGGTTATGCAAGCAAGTGTACCAGTTAAAAACTTATAGATCTAAGTAAAAATGTCTACATATCTCCTCGTCTTATAGAATTCTATAAAAATGAGATTGTCAAAAATATAGCATTTTGACAAAATATTAAGAATAAAATTGTAAGAAATATTACAAAATAATATACTAAATATATACTCATGTATTTTTATCAACATCAATTCGCTCTCACAACTCTCTGTAACATGATAGTTCATGATAACTAACATGCAACGATGGGTAAGTTCTCCAAAAAAAACACTTTCTGTGTTTTGAGTTTTTCAAAAATGAATACCGTATTACCTCGAATTATCCCCCCCCTTGAATTAACCCCCCCCTCGAATTAACCCCCCCTCAAAATGGGCTGGGGAAATAATAAACCCCCCCCCCTCGAAATACCCCCCCCCCCTTCGGAATGATGTACGTCATGTACATAATAAATACGTCATGTACGCACTGTACATGATGTATATTACTGTTAATTTGCATTGCAGCTACACATAGAGTAGTTTGTGTAGCTATCTACGTTTTTATGTCCAAATATATCCTGTTTGGACACATTTATTACCTATTTTGGGTACGTAAATGCCTACTATTTACTACGATCCTTATGAAAATTTCTGACGAAATAATAAAACCCCCCCTCGAATAAACCCCCCCCTCGAATTAACCCCCCCTCAAATTTTGCTGGCGAAATAATAAACCCCCATGGGGGTATTTCGAGGTAATACGGTACCTGTGTTTTGAGTTTTTTTCATGAAAAAAACTTGAGTCACTCTGTTTTTATTTCTGTGTTTTTTGTAATAACTCGAGTTTTTTGAGTTTTTTCTTAAAAAAACTGGAGTTTTTTTCCAAAAAACTTGAGTTTTTCCCTAAAAATTCTGTTTTACAGCATTTCGATGGGGAAACAGCTGTTTTCTTATAAAATGTTGGTTTTGTAGCATTTGTGTATTCATTCAAGTGTTGAAAAAGTCCATAAAAATGTCCACAATGAGGACATCCACATCACAACACCAGCATCAACAAAATGACCACAAACAACAATTTACACAGTACTCCAAAATGCTTCAATGGATGTGCACTGTATGGAAGACTACAGAATTGATTTGAACTACAAACTTTACATAAACATATGGAAACTTAAATTGTCAAATCCACCAGAAGGTGCACGTCATCTTTAATTTCTTTTTTTTCCATCATAAAACATGGATACATTATGTACATACCATATTTCCTCGAAATACCCCAGGGGGTTTATTTTTTCACATTTGAAATCGTGAGGGGGGTATTTCGAGGGGTGTTTATTATTTCACCAGAACTTTTCGAACTCCCAGTACTAATTCGTTAATTGTAACATACACAGATGTACAAAAATGCAACAATAACTGACAAGAATAAGTGTTTATAGAATTATAAAAGTATTTAGATGGTATAAACTAACCCTGTTCTCACATAAAGCAGTCATTGTTTTAACATGTGTTCTGGATTGCCCGATCACAAACAGCAGCTTTTGTCATTTACACGACCTTTACACTCAATTTGGGGGGTATTTCAAGGGGGTCATAAGTTCATAGTGCCCATTTTGAGGGGGTATTTCACGGTTGGTATTTCGAGGAAATATGGTACTATACATGCATATATTATCATGTTTAGTTTAAATAACTGAATTCATGTGCATTCAACTGCCTCTCTGAAAAAAACTCAAAAAACTCCAAAAACTTTTCTGTGTTTTCGTGTTTCTGTGTTTCTGTGTTCTCCAAAAAAAAACTCATTTGAGTTTTGAGTTTTTCAAAATTTGTGAGTTTCCGTGTTTCTGTGTAAAACAAAAACACAGACACTCAATGAGTTTCTGTGTTCAATTTCTGTGTTCTTGCCATCGTTGCTAACATGATACCCATTTCATAAGTGGTTCTCGTTGTCTCACTCACTCCGGAACAAACAAGCTAAGCTGACAGGTTAAGAAGAAAGAAACTATCTTGCAAGTTTTCTCATGGTTGTGAAGGGAACTGTGGAACATTGTTGTTAAAATGTATTTACGTTTACTGAAAAAATACATACGCTGTGACGTGAATACTGTGTAAATGAGATTTACGTTTCCTATATGAAAGAAAATACCCATACTCACCTTTACCTACGTGTACTTTAGTACTCGAGTGCAGAAAACGTATTTCGGATTGGCTTTTATATCAGCTTTTTCACAGCAAGGGGAAAAATGGAAGAAAGCTAAAAATAAGGGAACATAATACCTAATCACAATTGTGTATATAAACAAGCCAAAAGCAGATGAACTAGTGAGCTTGAAAGTGAAAAT
This sequence comes from Sphaerolaimus hirsutus, assembly GCA_964036195.1. Lineage (NCBI taxonomy): Eukaryota > Metazoa > Nematoda > Chromadorea > Monhysterida > Sphaerolaimidae > Sphaerolaimus > Sphaerolaimus hirsutus. The sequence continues at coordinate 20,601,500 of OZ038459.1, forward strand.
TGTCAAAAAGATATGAAAAGTAGAGAATTTGGTAGTGAAAATAGGCAAAATAATATGAAAATTTGTGATTTGAGTGAAAATTGGGGGACAATTTCTAAAAATACTGACTTTTACATCATCCTGGGAAAATAATTCTACTCACGTTTACTCAAGAGTACAAGTAGTATTTAAAACATGACATTTTCTGAGGTCAGGTCCAGGGTGAGTAAAAAATACTTTATGTTTACGTTTACCTTGAAAAGGTTCAGTACTTTTAACAACTCTGCTGTGGAACTGTGCTTACTCGTTACAAAAGTGATCAATCCACGGCGATTCCATGGCGATTCCATGGAGATGATACAATGACATTTTGTCGCAGTGGCCATGCGCACACTAGTTTTCGGACGAAATTTCGAAAACTCATGAGTTTGGACGTGTTTGAGTTTTCCACAATGAGTCAGTTTTTATTTCCGCCAACTGTAGTTGATGCCCATCTCATTGTAGAAAACTCAAAACTCAAATGCATTCTTAGCTGATTTGTGAGTTTTCAAAATTTTGTGTGAAAACTAGTGTGCGTAGGCACATTGGGACCAGGTGAGACAAAAACGATGGCTGGAATTGACGCTCGCTCAATATCACGCGGTTTACTTGACTGAATCTTGACCCATCTATATCCATGTGTATTACGTACTGTATATTTCATGCACATATTTATTTTACGAAAGCAATTTACGCTGTAATCGAACCTTTAACGGGAACAAAGTTTTATTCGTTATTATAAGAGTTGCAGCTACCGTATTTCCTCGAAATACCCCCAGGGGGTTTATTTTTTCAGAGTGAAAATTTTGAGGGGGGGGTAACGATGGCAAAAAAAGATTCGAAAATTCGAAAACATTTTCGAATTTTCGAATTTTTCCGGAATTTTCGAATTTTTATTTCACCTCTAGAAAAAACACTTAAAAATCGATTTATTTTTCAAAAAATTCAAAAATTCGAAAATTCGAAAATTTAAAAATACTTTTCGAATTCAGGCAATTCAAGGCACTCTTAAGTTCAGCGTACTAAATACAACGACAATTGATACGCGGTGCTTATGCAAAAGCGAAACAAAACAGAAAAAACGTCCAAAAACATTGAAATGTAAACTGCCCTGTAAAATGTGAAATGTCATGCGAAGTGTCAAAAGTTATGAAAATGCCATGGAAAAATGGCAAACATATTTGCCATTTTCCACAGCATTTCCATGACTTCAGACACGTTGCATAACATTTGACATTTCACAGAGCATTTTACAGGTGTCTGGGACTGCACATAGGAACTGCACATATTTATAAGTAAAAGAGATGTGATCAAAGATATACTCCAGCGACATTACACTTTACAATGAAACCTACCATATGCCATCTGAATAAAATAACAAAATATAAAATTTTTTCATCATATTAATTAAATTGCTTTGATAAATAGGTATGATGAAAAATTTTTCAGATGGGTCATGGTAGATTTCATTGTAGGTGTAATGTCGCTGGAGTATAAGAGTGGTTTTGAGTATTGGTTTGAGAAGTACCCATATTTCATGCAGTTAGCACTGTATGCACTGAGTACGCTCAGTGTGCTACACTTGGGCGACATTACACCGTACATTTTTCTGGTGGTAACACTCCATCATGACGTCATAACCGCAGTCCGCAGTGAACTTACGGCTGACTGAACTGGTTCGGAGTCAGGATGAAATAGAGTGGAGTGGTGAATCAGTTCACAAGTTTTCAGTTGGCTGTCTGCCAGCCAAAGATATAAATCATATCTATTTGTAGATTAGCATGTCTGCCGAGTATAGCCACTTCCAAAACAGTCCAAATTCTGTGTTTAAAGCTTCAGATTCAACATTTTTCCAAAAAAATTCAAAACCTATTCGAAAAAATTCAAAAAATAGCCAAAAAATTTGAAAATTGCCAAAAAAGATTTGAAAATTCGAAAATTCAAAAATTAAATCCGAAATTCAAAAATTAATTTCAGGAAAAATTCGAAAATTCGAAAATTCATTTAGGAAAAAACACTTAAAAATTTAAATACTTTTTTTTTGGAGGGTTTGCCATCGTTAGGGGGGGTTAACCGATGGGGGGGGGGGGGTTTCGAGGGGGGGGGGGGTTTCGAGGGGGGTGGGGTTATCCTTTCGGCAGAAATTTGTCTGAATTCCCAGTACTTAATTGTCGTCTGAAACGCACGCAGACGTTGAAAAATGCAACAAAAACTGCCATTTTTATAACTCTATAGACTGTCAATGTATGTATACCATATAAACACTGTTCTCACGGAACACAGTCATTGTTTTTAAGTATGTTCTGCACTGCCCCGATCACAAACCGCACCTTTTATCATGTACGTTCTGTATACACTAAATTGGGGGGGGGGGTATTTCGAGGGGGGAGTTATAAGTTTATAGTGTCCATTTTGAGGGGGGTATTTCGAGGGGGCCAGGCCTCTTCCACACATAAGCCTGTTTCGCACAAATGCCCGTCTTGCACATGCATGAAACCCATTTCGCACAAAACGCCCATTTCGCACAAAAATGATGTGTGTGCGAAATGGGCCTATGTGCGGAAAGCAGGCGTATGTGCGTGTGCGTCGAGCGTGTGACTGGGCACCACAACTTTACCCCCCCCCCCCCCTAGGGCTCGAAACTCAATTTTTTTCAAACTTGAGTTCGAGTCGCAACCGCAAATTTTTTCCGGTCGAGTCGGCGAGTCAGGCAAGACACTGAAAAGTCGAGTCGAGTCTGCCAAAAATCTTGAGTCTCGAGTCAAGTCGGATGCATTACTTTTTGGTATGACCCTTGCGGAAATTTTTGATACTGGTTTCTCTTCCAATGTTTTCACACACACTTAATGAAGTCTAAATGTCAACAGTTCATTTAAATATAAAGATAAAGCAAAAATAGAACTTTTTATCACTCATGTTGCTACAAATAAAGTTGCAAAAATCAGCCTACGGATGGATAATTAACATCTTTTACAGCATTTTTTTGGATCAGTGCCAACATTGTGCAATGCATTTGAGGTGGTGTGCATAGGCGGCGCAAGGTCCCAATTTGTGCTTGTGACATTCACAATTACATTGGCCAAAATTTGACCTTGTGCACTTTTTACTAAGTAAACATAGGGATTTCTGCTTGTGACACCGAAAATTCCGCTTGTGACATTCACAAGCGCACAAGCACTTACGCCGCCTATGGTGGTGTGTATATCATGGATGGTGTGTGTATTGCATTATGTAGAATTGTATGGTAACAAGAAATTTGAGTTTTAACACCATTCAATACATACGTCAAGCCAATTGACAATATATCACACATGTGGTATGGAAATGCGCACTCGCGCGCAAAATTATTGGAAAATATGTTAAAAAGTTCATATCAAAATCAGTTTTTTAGGACAGTATTCAATGGAAACCCTGACTCGAAATTTGCCAAAATTTCGAGTCGAGTCAGGCAAAAACCTCGAGTCTCGAGTTTGGGCCAAATTTTTCCGGTCAAGTCAGACGAGTCGAGTCGGTATCCTGTTTTACCATCGAGTCTCGAGTTGAGTCGAGTCAAGTCGAGTCGAGTTCGAGCCCTACCCCCCCCCCCCCCAGCAAATTTGGTTCCAGGCGACGCCTGCTGGCTGTATGATGTGCAGACAATGCAACATCTTGAATGGTGCAATGCAACAGGGTTTCAGTCTCAAAAGTCATGGAAAATGCCCTGCAAAATGGAAACTCGGTTGCCATTTTGCAGGGCATTTTCCATGACTTTTGACCATGTAAAATGTCAAATGTCATGCAAAGTGTCAAAATTCATGGAAAATCCCTTCAAAATGACAAATCAGACAGCCGGCGCCACCTGGAACTCATTGTGCTGTGGGGAAGGGGGGGGGGGGGATGTGGGTGCACAGCAGAGTTGTGCAAATACTGGTATTTTTGTAAAACGTAAATGTAAACGTAAATACCTTTTCCAAATAAAAAGTATAAATACTAAAACGTAAGGTATGTTTAAAATACCAAGGAATACGTAAAAAAACGTAAACGTAAAAATTTTTACACACATATTTGCCATTGTGCTTTGGAATATACCATAATTTTCACCTTCAGGTGGGTTAATCATTCCGTCTGCACTACTTTCTGTAGTAAGTGTGGCTAAATCCAACTAACGCTGGTGATTCTGGGGGAGTCCCAGACCCTGTAAAATGCCTTGTAAAATGTCAAATGGCATGCAAAGTGTCTAAAGTCTTGTGCCCTGGAAGGTGGCAAATCTTTGCCATGGGGCTGCCATGGGGGGTGGCTTATTCGACGGGGGTTATTCGGGGGGGGGGGGTCGTAATTCGTAAGGGTCATGATAAATAGTAGACATTTGCGTACCTGAAACAGGTAATAAATATGTCCAAACTAGGGTGTCAAAAAAATTTTTTTACGGAAAACGGAAAACGGAAAGGTAAAATTTTTTCACTTTACGGAAAACGGAAAACGGAAAGGTAAAAAAAAAATTTCTGCCGGAAAACGGAAAACGGAAAGGTAAAAAAATTTCACTCAGCGGAAAACGGAAAACGGAAAGGTAAAAAAAAATTGTCGGCCGGAAAACGGAAAACGGAAAAATGAAATGCCGGAAAACGGAAAATGGAAAGCAAAATTTTCACAGAAACGGAAAAAAATAACGTGAACTTTGCACGGTAATAGACAAATTTGCAGAAGGAAAACCTGCATGCAGGTTTGCCTGTTTGGCTTTGATTGTGGTAGCTGTACATTCTGCAACTATGGATCATGCCTGTAACTTCACTTGTAGTTCAAGTAATCACGCCGGGCAAATTGACATCATGCAGAATCGTGTACGATGGGTCGGCAGGTAAGCCCAGTTTCAACGAGTGCCTTTTTAGAGGACCAATTACAACACCATTAGCACTGGGCCTACTCCTGAGGTTCAGGGCAGGCAATCTAGCATTAATTGCTGATATTGAAAAGGCATTTTTGCAAATAGGATTGCATGACCAAGCTAGAGACTACACACAATTTTTCTGGCTGAAAGATGCCTCAAAACCAGTAACTGAAAATAACTTAATAGTACTTCGTTTTAAATGCATACTGTTTGGACTTGTCTGCAGCCCAGCAATTTTGGGAGCAGTCATAAAATACCATTTAAATGTGACAATAAACAACATGAATGAATATGAAGCAAATGAAGGGGAACAAAACCAGTTGGCGATGATAATAAACAACATTTACGTCGATAACTTCATCATGAGTGTCACGAATGAAGTTGAAGCTTTAGAACTATATTACAAAGTCAAAGCTTTATTTAACCAATGTTCTATGAACATGAGGGAATGGCTGTCAAACTCCAGATCAGTCATGAATGAAATAGCAGAAAACGACAGGAGTCCAAAGGTGAATAAAATTGTCGCAGTAATGAGCATGAAATAAAATCACCAAACGGACATGCTGGCAATATCAACACCAAAATTGCAAATTGACAGCATCACAACACCAACCAGACAAAACTTGAATAAATTATTGGTGTCAGCATATGACCCAATTGGGTTCACAGCACCTGTTTCACTGACCCTGAAATCCCAGTTGTCAATGCTGCTCCAAGAGACAAAAACAACACAATGGGATGAGCCAATTGACGATAAATACAGATTGGAAAAACAATGGAAAAATGCCAGAAAACTGAAAATCGAGCCAGAAAATGGAAAAATGGCCTGGTAAAATGGAAACGGAAAGGTAAAAATTTTTCAGCCGGAAAACGGAAATATGGGCCGGAAAAACGGAAACGGAAAGGTAAAAAATTTTCAGCTGCCGGAAAACGGAAAACGGAAAGGTAAAAATTTTTCAGCTGCCGGAAAACGGAAAACGGAAAGGTAAAAATTTTTCGGCTGCCGGAAAACAAAAAACGGAAAGGTAAAAAATTTTCCTGCGGAAAGGCGGAAACGGAAAACGGAAACGGAAATTTGACACCCTAGTCCAAACAGGATATATTTGGACATAAAAAAGTAGATAGCTATTCGTAGATACACAAACAAGGTAGTCTACCTAAATATGTGTAGCTGCGATACAAATTACGATACGATTTGCGATAAATACATCATGTACATTGCATACATGATGCACATCATTCCGGATGGGGGGTATTTCGACGGATTACAGGTACTTTTCCCCCAGTGGACAACTTGCCCCCGGAGTGTGTTGTATTAGCGTTTTGTCCGTGTTGCATTAGCGTTTTGTCATGTTGCATTACCGTTTTGTCGTGTTCCATTAGCGTTATGTCCGCACGGACATAACGCTAATGCATCACACCACGGGGGGAAGAAGTCCATGGGGGGAAACGTGAAGTTAACGATTTCGACGGGGGGTTATTTTTTCCCCAGCCCATTTAGAGGGGGGTTTAATTCGATGGGGGTTAATTCATGGGGGAGGGGTAATTCGATGTAATGCGGTAAATATCTGTGTGTTAACTTTGTCCTCCATGAAGATACATGCTATGCTTGTTTCCTGGAAATTGTAAACGTGTCAACAGAAATCATCTACACTCCATCTGAGAAATCATCTACACGTCATTCTACATCATCATCTAAGTTGTTTTTCAAGTAAATATTATTCCCACAATGAGTTTTCAACTTGTGTTCCTCAAAAATGTATTTATTTGAATCTCATTGTGAACCTTCTATTCGTCATTGTTACCTACAACCACTGCACTGGCAGTTTGGATGTCTACCATCAATGTATTGGACAAAACAAATTGGTGAATAAATGGCTGGATCGATAACCTTGATACATCTTTGACTGTGCAACAATATCCTCATTTTACTCTGTGTATAAATAAGTGTGTATGATACCCTGCGTGTGCTACAAATGGTTCTCCAACACTTTATTTCACACAATCACTTCTTTAATTATGTTCTCTAGCATGTAATCAACAAAAACGAAACTAGCAAAAAAATTTTTGCATAAAATCATATTTACTCACGCGTGAATTTTAATTCAAACGCAATGAAAATTGTCGCAAAGCATTCACCTCAAATAGATTTTTACAATGGATGTTTTTTGAAGTGGATAAAAACGGAATTAAAACGATTTGAATCCGTTGATTGACGAGTTTGTAGGTTGCACGGCCCATTATTCCAGCCGAAGTGTCTGGAAAACCATTGGACGAACGATTTCAATCCACTGTCACCACGTGTATTTTTCCAGCGAATTTCGATTATCCACGGGCGCGCTTTTTTTTATTTTATTGTTTTCGCAGCGCTCACCTTGAAATCCTGCTGGCGCCATTTTGGCGCCCTTTTAAAGCAGGGCGCCACGGAAAAAGGGCGCCAAGCGCCAAGGGCGCCATGGCGCCTTTCAGAAAGTGGGCGCCACAGAAAAAAAGCGCCAAGCGCCAATGGCGCCATGGCGCGGCGCCCTTTGGCGACCTTAAAAGGCGCCATTCCATCACTACATGGTACTGTGTTTTTGAATGTTCTTCACATAATAGTGAAGATAGCATAATGAATCATGAATGGATAAACACAGGGCTATAACATAATTGTTAAAACAACAGTTGGTTGTATAAATATTATTTGTATACAAATTGTAATAATTATGCAATCAGGGGTCATCAGTTAAAGGCCTGGCATATGTGGGCTGCTTAGCGTTGATAGCGGACACGGGGTACAGCGTGCACTGCTGCAGCGCCGAGCTGAAGTCGAACGACACGCACGACCTGTGTCTGAGACAAGACATGTGAAATTGTCCATTTTGTCATTACTGTCACTACTCTCACTACCAAATTCATCATTCTGCCTTTCCTTCTCAAAATAGCCCCCCTTGGAGTCTACCCACTGCTGTTGAACACAGGTAATGTGCCCACTACACATTAGTAAATGAAACAGGGAAATGTTATCCACATAATTCATTTATTGTACATTACAAAACAACATTAAAATCACTGCAATACAACATGATCTCAGATGATCACCAAAAACACCCATCACAGTTCCCACGTTTCCCAGGTTTCACCCTGATCTGCGTATTAATTTTACTTTAAGCAATAATGTGTATGAAAGTGTTGAATACTATCAGCACATTGACAACACACTGGCTCACACTAGCCAAAGTTTCATGATCACAACTTAAAGCAGCATTGAGCTAGAGCACCATTTGTACATCAGTACAAAATGACCGAAATTGTAACCCCCACAGTTCGTCAGTGGGCGGAGCTAGAGAGGTGAAATTTTTAGTGAAAACTCAAAACACCTGATATCTTAACCTGTCAAAAATTTATGACTGTACCTTACCTCTAGCGCGAATGGCGAGCACTGCCTGGGGACTTTTCAGCCGGACCATGTACTTGAGTTGGAATTGAACAAGGTACATCCAAATGGGGAGCAAAAAATTGGGATGGATGAACCCCCAGAGCCCAGACATTTCTCCCATTTCTCTATGGTGAAGAGTTTCAACTATCCTACACGGTAGTCTATTTTCACAGCAAAAAATAGAGCCGTGAAGCGTGTGGAAGCGGGCTGGATGCGCGTGACGCTTCAACACGCTTCCACCAACATCACAAGATTCTGGGTGAAGTGTTTTCCACACGCTTCACCTAGCCTTACCGCGCGCTTCACACGCATCCAAACATGTGGAAGACACTTCACGCCGCTGGCGCTTCCACACGCTTCCCCCGCGTATAAATTTGTGTGGGAGCGCCATATTAAGAAGCGTGAAGTGCTTTCACTCATTTTTTCGTTAACTGTGTGGAAGCGCTGGCATGCTTGGCGAAGCGTTCGGGAAGTGTCGGCGTGAAGACACTTCCCGACGCTTCACCGCGCATCCACACACCCATTTTTTGGAGTGTTTGTCATGATTTTATGCTGACCAGTCTAGCTGCAATCGCTGCAGCCGCACTGTCCCATTTTACCCGCTGAACTGTTGAGGGTGCCGTTCTATTGGAGGCTGCCATTATATTCTTTTCAGCAATCGTTTTCACCGATTTCTCATCTGATTGAACATGTAAACTTGGCAGACAACGTTCTAAACGATCTTTGTACAAGTGTGGCTTATGTGAACTTGTCACAAGTCCAACTCGGCAGAGTTCAAATTATACAAACGAGAGTGAAAGATGCAGGATTTCCATCTGTGTCATCGTGCTATCAATTGACCATAAATAACAATGTGTGTCAACTATTTACCTAGTGTGTGACTCGCCGTGAGCAATCTCGTTAGCGCCGCCTTTGATTAATTGCATTCCGCGGCCATTATTGGTGACGCGAACAGAAATCCTGCTTGTTTTATTCATTTGTATAATACGCAACCGTAACATGGACACGGGCAGAGTTCTTTTTCGTCCCTTTTTTGGGTAATGTGTCAGGGCTGCGGCGACAATTTACCTAGTTTAATATTTGTTTCCGTTTGACGATGTGTTGGGCAAATTCGTTTTTTCGCATAAAAATCATATTTAGAAAAATCTATCTTGAAACAAATTGAATCCATTCATTCACTATCGAATTTGACGGTATTGGTAAAGGCAACTAAAGGCAACAACATTTGTAGCGTCTCATGTTTGCCGCGTTTATTCTTAATGCAACATGATCAACATTTTAATATCAGAGCATGAATTCAAACAAGATGAAATGTGAAAACAACCCCTAAATCACAGTATGAACACTTTAGATGTTCTTATCAGTAGCCATTTTGCAAATTGTTTTTTTGGCACTCTTCCAGCATAATTTCTAGCTGCCATTCTATTGGAGGTGCAATTCTATTTACCGTATTTCCTCGAAATAGCCCCCGGGGGTTTATTTTTTCAGAGTGGAAATTTTGAGGGGGGTTAAACGAGGGGGGTATTTCGAGGGGGGGTTATTATTTCGCCAGGAATTTTTTGAAATCACAGTACAAAATTGTCGTCTGAAACGTACGCAGACGTTGAAAAATGCAATAAAAACTGCCATATTTATGACTCTATAGACTTGTATATGTATGTATCTAGATGGTATAAACACTGTTCTCACGGAACACAGTCATTGTTTTAAGTGTGTTCTGCACTGCCCCGATCACAAACCGCACCTTTTGTTATGTATTTACGTTCCGTATACACTAAATTGGGGGGGGGGGGTATTTCGAGGGGGGGGGGGTTTATAATTTCATAGTGGCCCCAGGGGGTTTATTATTTCGCCAGCAAAATTTGAGGGGGATAATTCGAGGGGGGTGGTTTATTCGAGGGGGGTCTATTATTTCGCCAGAAATTTTCGGAAATTCCCCATACGCAGACGTAGAAAAATCGAACAATTACATAGATGTATATGTGTTTATAGGTACACCCCCGTTCACCATGGTTGGCACCATTGAGATATTTTCAGAAAACAATTCATAACTTTGCTATACAGAATTGTATTTGGCCAAGTGGGGTATCCCCTTGTAGGGCAATTCAAGCCCTACAAGTGCATATAGGGCACAACTGATTATCTCTTCTCTAGGGCATTTCATGGGCCAGATAAATTCTTTTATTCATTTAAAGCTGATCACCATGGTTGGCACCCTAGTGTTTTTTGGTCTTAAATCTTGATTTTCAAGGCTGCATTCTGCATCAAATGGCAGATTTGAAGAAGTATGGAACCCAGCCAGCTCTGAGTGTCAAGGCCCAGTTTGAAATGCATTTTGATGATTGTTTTCCTTCTATTTTCTGGAACATGGCAGCAGATGATAAAAATAGCTATTTTAGCCATTTCCATTGCTTTTCAGTTGCTGAAAATGCCTTGGCTGATGAATATGTCATCCACATCATGTGTTATGACTTTGTCATGGCTGCATATGTTTTGTCAATGTACTGGGGATGTCCAAGTACTGATGTTGATTTCATTAATGGCTGTTTCTCTAGACATAAGGCCCTCATGTTCAAGCAGTTTGTAAAGGCCCAATTGCTGACTGTAAGAGGAATATTCAAGCTTTAAAATTAGTGCCTCCATGCATTAATCTGTTCACACAAATATGAGATTGGCCATCTCAAAAATCATGTTATCACAAAAATTGTAAATTCAGTAGTAAATAGGCAAGATAATGGCAGTAACAATTTCGCTTTAGCATATCTCACATTTGTGTGAACAGATTTATGCATGAAAGCACTCATTTTAAAGCTTGAACATTGCTCTTACAGTCACATATGTTTCCTTTACAAACTGCTTGAACATGAGGGCCATATGTCTGGAGAAACAGCCATTGATGAAATCAACATCAGTACTTGGGCATCTCCAGTACATTTACAAAACATATGCAGCCATGACAAAGTCATACCACAGCATGTGGATGACATATTCATCAACCAAGGCATTTTCAGCGACTGAAAAGCAATGAAAATAGCTAAAATAGCTATTTTTATCATCTGCCGCCATGTTCCAGAAAATAGAATGAAAACAGTCATCAAAATGCATTTCAAGCTGGGCCTTGACACTCAGAGCTGGCTTGGTGCCAAACTTCTTCAAATCTGGCTATTGTTGCAGAATGCAGCCTTGGAAATCAGGATTTAAGACCAAAAAACGCTAGGGTGCCAACCATGGTGATCAGCTTTAAATGAATTAAAGAATTTGTCTGGCCCATGAAATGCCCTAGAGAAGAGATAATCAGTTGTGCCCTATATGCACTTGTAGGGCTTGAATTGCCCTACAAGGGATACTCCACTTGACCAAATACAATCCTGTATAGTGAAGTTATGAATTGTTTTCTGAAAATATCTCAATGGTGCCAACCATGGTGAACGGGGGTGTACATATAACTGTATATACACAAAACACCTTCCCTAACGTCACTTAATCATCAGTTTTTACGTGTGTTCTGCATTGTACAGAACACAAACTGCGGTATTTGTCATGTACGTTCACGTTACACTCAATTTTATGGTGGGCATTTCGAGGGGGGGTTAATTCAAGGGGGGGTTAATTCGAGGTAATACGGTAAGTACTATTAATTTTGATTGCATACGCATAAATTTTTTGATGGTGCCTATTTGTCATTGATTAGATGGACACTAGAAACAGCCAGTAAAAAATATTTATGAAAGGTTCAGTCATTCAGGTTTCTTTGAGAAAAACCATCTTCTTTACAGTACACAAAATAATACAGTAATGGAATTGCAGTAATGAAATTGCGCGGTTGTCTCATAAACATTTCTGGCACACTGCCAGCTATGACTCTTATTCTTTTTGGATCTAAAACAATGAAAAATTGCACCTTTTTTTGGAGGATCCCTCTTGGAGATAACCTCCTATTGATGAAATACAGTATTGTTGGACATCAAACAATATGTTATAGCCAGACTTGATTTTAGTAAAAAATTTTTACTAAAATTGTAGTAGAATTGTATAAAAATTGTATTTTTCGAAATTTATTCGTCAATTTTCTATTTTGTTTTTATTTTATTTTTATTTTTTTCCCTGATATTTTGCCAAACCTGGTTACTGCATCATCTCCTTGATTGATTGGTATAATAATTGTTGATCATTTTATGTACTGAAATGGAGTGGAGTGTAACTGGAAAAATAAATATAAAATAAAAATTGTAATAAGGTTTTGTCTTATTGATTTAAAATTGTCTTGTTGAAGTCTAGTCTAATAAGTCTAAATCAATTAAAATTGTCTTGTTGAACAAATTTGTTTGTCCCCGTCACTACTCAATGAAATGCTTAAAATGTTGTTTGCTTTTGTGCACAATGTTTACATTACCGATAGAATCAAATTCATTTAAAACTTGGATAGACTGTCAGAAAAGGAAAAATCATAAACTCAAACTATCAATTAAGTAAATTCACAAAACATTGAATTTACAGTCACACTTCATCACTCACATGTAAAATGTCAAGTAGCGAGACCAAATTTATCAACCTTAGATATAGTTTTAAGTCAAAATTGAAACTTTCACACCCATATTTTTAAATCTACTATGACAGATTCTACAGTTGACCACCGAGTTACTGGCAAAATGCCAAACCACCACCAAAGGTCCTCTAAATGACATTCTACAGAGTGCATCCGATGTCACACAGTTCACTTCGGTGGTCCTGGATACACTGTGGTGGTTTCTTCCATCGGTGGACCTGGATACACTGTGGTGGTTTCTTCCATTGGTGGTCCTGGATACACTGTGGTGGTTTCTCCCATCGGTGGTCCTGCATACACTGTGGTGGTTTCTTCCATCGGTGGTCTTGGATACACTGTGGTGGTTTCTTCCATTGGTGGTCTTGGATACACTGTGGTGGTTTCTTCCATCGGTGGTCTTGGATACACTGTGGTGGTTTCTTCCATTGGTGGTCTTGGATACACTGTGGTGGTTTCTTTCATTGGTGGTCTTGGATACACTGTGGTGGTTTCTTCCATTGGTGGTCTTGGATACACTGTGGTGGTTTCTCCCATTGGTGGTTGTGGATACACTGTGGTGGTTTCTCCCATTGGTGGTCTTGGATACACTGTGGTGGTTTCTCCCATTGGTGGTCTTGGATACACTGTGGTGGTTTCTTCCATTGGTGGTCTTGGATACACTGTGGTGGTTTCTTCCATCGGTGGTCCTGGATACACTGTGGTGGTTTCTTCCATCGGTAGTCCCACAGGTGCAGTGGTGCTGATGAAGCTCATGCGCTTGCCCACATGTCTGGCTGGTGCTGTGGGCATTGGGCTGATTATGAAGAAAGAAACACCAATGCAGAGTTGTTATAAGTACCAAAAGTTTTGAAAAGTATCTGTACTGATAAATACTTTCATTTTTACTCATGCTAAAAAAATACCCAGGTAAAATACTTTGTTTTTTACACAGTACTTGGGTAAAATTGTGTAAAAGTATTTTTACGCTTACAGTATCCATACTCAAAATTTGGAAAGTGTATTTATGCTTACACTTACACTTTCCAAAAATACCAGTATTTTAACAACTTTGCTCACTGCAGAGTCAGTTGCTGTATATGTAAGTGCACCAGGCAAAAACAACCGATACGTACCCACAACAAGCAGGGCGCACAGGCACAGCAGAACTAGTTTTATTTTCGACATGGTTAAAATACTGAATTTCAAATTGTGGAATTTGAAATGTGATTTTTGAAGGATTGTTGAAGAGATGAAAGGGATTTCAATTGAGCTTTCCTTTGAATTGGACCCATTTTTATACTGTCCCGGGCCAAACACCAGAGTTGTTAAAACACTGTTATTTTTGAAAAGCATAAGCTTGAGCAAAAATAGACTTTCCAGATTCAGAGTATTTATACTAAAGCATAAGGTATCTTTAAAATACCCAGGAAAGCGTAAAAACTTTTTTAGACGGTACCGTCGCTGCTGAGCAGCAGAAAACACCACTGTTTTTATTTTTGTGTATAATAATTAATCATTTCCATGCATAATTGGAGCAGAAGCCTCACACAAGTCTGGAGTTGCTTTATTCTGTAACCCAAACTTTGTGCTGTCAGTGACAGTGATATCGTCATCGGAAGCCATTTTATAAGCCACAAAATTTCATACCATTACATATTTACATATTTAATCAATATATTGGTGTTAACATATTCACAGTTATTGACATTAATATTTATGCCCATATATTCAGTGCAAAACTGCATGTGTACGATTTTTTTTTGTTGAAAAAACCACAGATCAACACGCTAAGGCCAGGAAACCGTAACAAAGCGTAAGGGTATTTTCTGAAAGTGTAAGCATAAGCGTAAGTATAAATGCCCAAATACTCGGTTATTTCGGGTAATCGTGAATATGCTTTTGCAACTCTGCGAATATATGAACATCGGGAGTGTTTATTTAGCTGCAGAATGGTGTTCGTTTGTTTTACTTATGGTATGGGTATGGGCCATCTCAGCTTCGAAAGCAATACAAAATTTGTCGAATGTTGTCTACAATTAATGTTTGCATACCGTATTTCCTCGAAATACCCCCCCCCTCGTTTAACCCCCCCCCCCCCCCCTCTCGGGAGCACTATAAAACAGAGTTGGAAAAACGTATTTACGTTTACCCGAAATACCCGGTTATTCGGGTATTTATACTTACGTTTACGTTTACGTTTTCCAAAAATACCATTACGTTTTGTTACGTTTTCCTGACCAAAATACCCAGGTACTGTGGAAAACGTAAAAATCGTATGGAAAACAGAAAAGCTGTTATTTATTTGAAATATTTTCAAAACCCTATGCATAAAGTTCGTGCGCGGCGACTTTTGGTGTCTTTATGTATTGCGATTCATTATGACAATGCGCTAGGGTGCTGATATTGGTCGAAAAAGATAGCCAAAACATTTATCTACCAACGTATAAAATGCACCCTAGCTTTATCCTACCCCCATCCCGTATAGAGTCCCGAAAATGAAATTGGCGTAGACAAAAAATTCATGCGCCAGGAATAAACGTTCATTTCTATGATAACGCTAGTAGGTACAATAAAGTTGGAAGGCTGGAATTTCATACTTTGGTAATGAAATGTTCTGGCTATATTTTGATACAAAAATCAGCCCCACCTAGCACATCGTTATCACAAATCGCAATTATAAATGCACAAAAGTTGCCCGTGCAGGAACCTTATGCACTGGGTGTATTAGATTGCACTCACCGTGTACTTGACAATGAATAAATACTTCACATTATTCATCATGTTCATCAAACTGTAAAAATAGGTGACTTTGTTTCACATGCTCTGATGATGGGAGTGCTTCAAAATATATTTACGTTTACGTTTTTTTTACGTTTACCCGGGTACTTTCAAAGTATTTTACGCTTTTGGTATCAATACTTAAAATTGAGAAAAGGTATTTACGTTTACGTTTACGTTTTCCAAAAATACCGGTATTTGTACAACTCTGCTATAAAACAATCAGCCCCCGGGGGGTATTTCTTGGAAATACGGTATGTGGTTTTTCAGTGTGCATGGGTGGAAAATGTGTGGCTGTATGAATTTTTTTTCATAAGTACTCATTTTTGATAAACTCAAAACGCAATGCATTTTTTGTCATTCATTCATTGGCTTTCACGGCTGCGGCGATGCGATACCATAGTATGACGTCTTATGACGTCTGATTTCTTATGACGTCAAACCACGTTCATCAAATTCTATTTGATTTAGCATAAAAAATCACATTCTATAAAATCTACCTTGCACCGAGTGGAATCCATCCGGTTCAAATTAGAGTTCAACAACATACCCTAAATCCTCGAATAAGACCACAGGGGAGTTATATTTTCCTCAGAGGTTTTGGAGGGAGGTGTTATTCAAGGGGGGAGTTATTCGAGGGGGGGGGGGGAGTTATTTTTTCCTCAGAAAACTTCAACTTAATTCATTGCACAGATGTATGCTGTAAACTCATGTAATTCATGTATTTCATGTATCTACTGTCGCTGCTGCAGGCTAATATTCTTTTGTATTTTTGTTTGTATTTTCGCCATCCAACAGGGGGACATTTTCCAGTCGACAGTTTTGACGTTAAACAATTATTTCTATGCCTGGAGTTTGTGTTATCTTGTCATATTTTGAAAGTAAGTGTCGCGTACATAAACTAACATTAACAAAATACCGCTTCTGCTGCCCATGATTTTACTCTGGTTCTGTCAAGTTATACCACGCTTATTCCAAAAAAATATTTTCATCGTGGTTAGCATTCGAAAAAATCACTGATTTTTTGGAAAATATATATAAATATATCACTCCAATATTGGAAAAAATATAAATATATATAAATCACTCTAGGTCTCCAGAAAATATAATTAAATTACTGAAAAAATAACTCTAAGCTCGAAAAAAATCTCAAAAAATCACTTGTGCTTTATTTCAATTTCAAGCAATATTCTGGGCTTTATTTACCATTTGCAAGCACAAAAAATGTACTAATATACCACAGTCCATTTATTATCATTCCACAAGCAGTATTCAGTTATCCAATATTTTACAAGTGAAATCATCAAGCAAATATCACAGAAAAATTCAACCTTTAGTTCAACCTCAATGAAAACTTCAAAAATATTTTGCACTGCAAATATTTAGCACTCAACCTATAGCGCCTGGTTGTGGCAATGGATGTTCGACTAAATAGGTGCTCATGCTCCGCACTTTTTCAATAACGATGTGCTGTGAAAACTCATTTTTGGACACATGGCTACATTTTGGCAACATTGTGATGACACTAGTGGCACTGGTGACACCATGGTGACAGTTTTCCACAATTGTTCCCCATATTTGAAAACAGCTCACATTGGTGCATGTCACCAAGCATTGTCAGTTTTCAAAAATGGTAAACTGAGTATTCAATTACTGTAGATAAATTTTGATCACATCAAATTGGTATTTTTTGATTCAAAGTCATGTTTTATTTCAGAAAAGTATGTTATAAGATAGAGAGATGCTTTACACCATAAAGATAGCCATATAATTCATAGCAGGATGACATAAATAAAACGTTACTAAAACAGTTTACATTTCTGTCACATACAAAATGAAAACTAATTGATGGTGATGTCACCATTTGTCATCATTTGAGTTTTGTAATCAAACTAGTGATTTGCCAACACCACCCACCAAAATTCATGCCATTTGTGAAAACTGAACATACCAGGTGGCACACGTCAGACACACAGTTTCAATCTGCTTCCAACATGTCAATTTTTAATGAAAAGTGCTGAAATTTGGTATATCAGTAGATAAATGTACCCCATTTAGTATGTTAAGAGCACACATTCATATTGATAAATTTTCACATACATCAAACCATATGAAATATCATCACTCCACAGAACCACCACCATTATTGCAATATGATAATACCCAAATGATTAAGCATTTCACCCACAACGCATGCTAGGCAAAATTTCATTGAATTGCTGGACCATCAGATTCTTCAACTGCTCAATGTCCATCATTTTGGGCAACTGTGGACTGTGGACCTTCTCCTTCACATAACTCCAAAGTAAAAAATCCATTCAATGTGCTACATGTTCCAACATAAAAATATTGCTACCATATTTCCTCAAACCCCCCCCCCCCGCTTCGTTTGACCCCCCTCCCCTCTCGAGACCACTATGAAACAATCACCCCCCCTCGAAATACCCCCCCAAATTGAGTGTAAAGAGAACGTACATGAAAATTCTGTAGTTTGTGTTCTGTGTAGTGCAGAACAGACGTTAAAACAATGTTGGAATCACGTTAGAACAGTGTTTATACCATCTACATACTAAATTAGTCTACAGGAGTCTTTACATGTCAGTTATTGATGCATTTTTCTACCCCAGCGCACATCACAAACAACGATTTTGTAGTAGGATTTCAGAAAAGTTCTTGTGAAATAATAACCCTCCCCCCTCAAAATACCCCCCTCGTTTAACCCCCCCCCCTCTCGGGAGCACTATGAAACAATCACCCCCAGGGGGTATTTCAAGTTTCCCTTGATATACATCTTTTGATAGCTCGATAAGAAAATGGCATGGTATATGATATATAACTTTTGTGCATTCAAAAGCATACACATGTTTAGGTGCAGCGCCCACTTTTTGTTGGCTTTAGCCATTTTTTATGGGATATACTTCTTTTTGAGGGCCACAGGCCCAAATTATATAAGTTATTGCAAATCAAGCAAATGTCAAATGTGGCACTGAGCAATACAATCTATAGTCAAGAAGAAGCCAAATACTAAGATTCAAAAGATTTTCAACATGACATTTAGAACCTGAAAGTTATCACTTGACATTTATGACTTGAAATTACCCACTTGACAATAACTTGACATAAACCACTTGACATTTATGACTGAATGGCATCACTTGATATTTATGACTTTACATGAACTGCTTGCCATTTTTTCACCTGATAGTTTTCACTTGACATAAACAACTTGACAGGTATCACCTGAAATTTGTTACTTGACATATTACTTGACATTTGACATGACATTTATCACTTGACATTAAACTTGACATTTCACTTGAAATTTATCACTTGACGTTAAACTTGACATTTGACATGACATTTATCACTTGACATTAAGCTTGACATTTAACTTGACATTTGACTTGAAATTTATTACTTGACATTTCACTTGAAATTTATCACTTGGCATTTGACTTGACATTTCAATTGAAAGTTATCACTTTATATTCACCTTGACATTTATCACTTAACATTTGACTTGACTTGACTTTAGACTTGACATTTATAACTTGACATTTGACTTGATATTTGATCACTTGACATTAAACTTTACATTTGACTTGACATTTCTCACGTGAAATTTGACTTGACATTTCACTTGAAATTTGTCACTTGACATTTCACTTGAAATTTGTCACTTGACATTTGACTTGACATTTCACTTGAAATTTGTCACTTGACATTTCACTTGAAATTTGTCACTTGACATTTGACTTGACATTTCACTTGAAATTTATCACTTGACATTTATCACTTGACATCTATCACTTGACATTTATCACTTGACATTTCACTTGAAATCTACCACTTGATATTTATCACTTGATATTTGACTTGATATTTTATCACTTAATATTTTATCACTTGACATCTATCACTTGACATTTATCACTTGACATTTGGCCTGACATTTATTGCTTGACATTTATCACTTGACATTTCACTTGAAATCTACCACTTGACATTTCACTTGAAATCTACCACTTGACATTTATCACTTGATATTTGACTTGATATTTTATCACTTAATATTTATCTCTTGACATCTATCACTTGACATTTATCACTTGACATTTGCCATGACATTTATTGCTTGACATTTATCACTTGACATTTGACTTGACATTTATAACTTGACATTTGACTTGACATTAACCACTAGATATTTATGACCTGATAGTAATCACCATGCAAGGTCACATGCTCAGTATCACATCAAGCAGTAGTTCAGGCATGTTTGCACTTTTTACACAAAATAAGCAAACTTGAATAACTTTTGTAAATCTGTACCAAAATTGCCAAAAATTGGCTCATTTGAAAGCTCTAGTCATGGCGCACATCAACAAATTTTTTTTTATTGCCGCATTTGTATTCAAATTTTAAATTTATTGATGTTTGAAAATTTCAAACAGATACCGTCCCAAAGTGGGCGGAGCCTGTGAAAAAATTCCCGAAAATAAGAAATGGCATCATATGCTCTTTCATATGAGCCATCAACCATGAAAATCGGTCGTGTTTCAAGGAAGTTATTGCAGTTTGAAGATTGTCGGGAGAACAAGATGAAGAACAACAACAACAACAACAACAACACTGCCTAGAAAAGAAAATGTGTATACTCTGAGGACATGATACTCTGCCCTCGCACTGATTTATGTCTCTCGTTGGAAGCGTGCCAATGATGATAAAGCATGCGATTTTTGTGTGAAAGATGAAGAAAATCATCGTTGTGAATGAGTTAACGTATAGCGTTATAACAGCGATGACTTTTCAACTTTTTTATGAAAATTGCATGCGTAAAAAAAGTTGGCACGCTTCCAACAGGAACCACGCGTGATGGGTGTAAAGTGACTGGAGTATAATAACTTCCTCCCGACTCAACCATTTGATCTGAAAATTTGCATGGGGGTACTTTTCAACACGGGCTATTCAATGGTATCATGGGTTTTGCCGTAGCTTGTCGCGTTCCGAAGTTTTGCGATTAAAATTTGCGATTTCCGCATTTTGGTGTGTCTGACCATATTATGGGTGGGTCGCTTGCGCCCTCCCTCGGCAGCGAGGGATGGCGCTGGCGCGCCCACCCGATGCAAACATGTGTACCAGTCAAATAAACTTATAGATCTAATTAAATATGTCTACATACATACATATCTCCCCGTCTTATAGAATTCTATAATAATGAAATTGGCAAAAAGTATGGGATTTTGACAAAATAATATAAATAAAATTATATGAAATATTACAAAATAATAATTTTTTATATACCGTATTTGCTTGAATAATCCCCCTGGGGGATTATTTTTTCGTCAGACTTTTTTGAGGGGGGAACTAATCGAGGGGGGAATTATTCGAGGGGGGGAATTATTATTTCGTCAACAATTTCAACCATGTTTCTATCAACTCATTTGATGAAATATGCTTTATTCACACAAAAACGTGTCATTTTTGTTCAAATTGGGCACAATAAATTGAGCAAATCTCTTAAGGGGGGGATTATTCGAGGGGAGGAATTATTATTCCCTCACTTGTCTTACAGGGGGGGATTATTTGAGGGGGGGAATTATTCAAGGGGGGGAACTATTCAAGCAAATACGGTATATACCAATGTATTTTTGGCAACATAAATGCGCTCTGTACCATGATATTTACCTCAACCCATTTCAAAAGTATCGCTGTCTCACTCACTCCATAACAAAATAAGTTGACAGGTTAAGAACAAAATAACTACCTTACAATTTTTCTTGTATATTGTTGTTGTTAAAATTGTTGTTAAAATGTATTTAGGTACGTTTACTGAAAAAATACATACGCTGTGAGTACGGTGTAAATGAGATTTACGTTTCCTATGAAAGAAAATACCCATACTCACCTTTACCTTCGTGTACTTTAGTACTCGAGTACAGAAAACGTATTTCGTATTGGCTTTTGTATCAGCTTTCTCACAGCAAGGGAAAAATTAGACGAAAGCTAAAATAAGGGAACATAATCAAAATTTTGTATATAAACACGCAAAAAGCGGATGAACTACTGAATTTGATAGTGAAAATTGGCAAAAAATATGAAAATTAATGATTTGAGTGAAAATTAAGGGAAATTTCTGAAAAATAGCCACTTTTACATTATCCGGGGAAAAGTATTCTACTCACGTTTACTCAAGAGTACAAGTTAAAAAAAAACATTACATTTTCTGTGTTCAGGGGTGAGTAACAATTAATACCTTATGTTTACATTAACTTTTTAAAGTTCAGTACTTTTAACAACTCTGCTGTGGAAATATGCTTACTCAGTATGATTGTGATCAATCCATGGCGATTCCATGGCGATTCCATGGCGATTCCATGGATATGAAACAATAACATCGTGTCGCAGTGGTTCTGCACACACCAGTTTTCAAACGAAATTTCGAAAACCCATAAATGAGCTTTGAACATGTTTGAGTTTTTAACGAAGAGTTACTTTAAATCTCTGTAAACTGTAGTTGACACTTGACAGCCACCTCATTGTAGAAAACTAAAATGCGTTCTAAGCTGATTTGTGAATTTTCAAATTTTTGTGCGAAAACTAGTGTGCGCAGGCACATTGGGACCATGCGATAAAAGGTAAGAGGTGAGATAAAAAACGATGGATGTCCGGAATTGCCGGCTGCCGCTAGCTCGCATACCCCCCCCCCCCCTCAAAATACCCCCAAATAAATTGTAACCACGTAACCACGTAAATGCAAAGTAAATCAAAAGTAAATCAAATTGTAATTGAAATTAGATGCAAATACCGTATTAGCTGGAAATACCCCCATGGGGGTTAATTATTTCGCCAGCAAAATTTGAGGGGGATTAATTCGAGGCGGGGGTTTACTCGAGGGTTTTTTATTATTTCGTCAGAAATTTTCGTAAGGATCGTAATAAAAAGTAGGCATTTGCGTACCCAAAACAGGTAATAAATGTGTCCAAACAGGATATATTTGGACATAAAAACGTAGATAGCTACACAAACTAGTCTACGTGTAGCTGCAATGCAAATTAACAGTAACATATATCATGCACATTGCACACATGACGTATTTATTACGTACATGATGAATTTGAACAGCAAATACTGCAGTTTGTGTTCTGCGTAGTGCAGAACACACGTTAAAACAATGACGTAATCACGTTAGAACAGTGTTTACATTTACCATCTACGTAAATTTACTACTATTAACAGGAGTTTATACATGTCAGTTATTGATGCATTTTTCTACCCCAGTGTACATCACAAACGACGATTTTGTACTAGGATTTGAAAAAATTTCTAGCGAAATAATAACCCCCCCCCCTCGAAATACCCCCCTCGAAATACCCCCCTCGTTTAACCCCCCCTCTCGGGACCACTATGAAACAATCACCCCCCGGGGGGTATTTCAAGGCAATACGGTACTCAAAATCACATTTTGTGGACTTTTAGAATTCGACGCCTCAATTATGTAATCAGGGGTCATCAGCGACGTGCCTGGCGTAGGTGGGCCCATTGCCGTTGATGGCGGGCGCGGGGTACAGCTTGCACTGCTGCAGCGCCGAGCTGAAGTCGAACGACACGCACGAACTGTGTCTGAGACAAGACATGTGAAAATGTTTGACCTTCTGAGGGTTTTTCAGTGGTGTATTTTAGTGTGGGTGATGATTGGGTGACTGCTGGTAAACTGGGGTTTAAACAGTTATTTTTCTTTGTGTCATTTCCATGGGGTTATTTGAGGGAGAATTGATATCACTTTTAGGGCTTGAGTACAGTGCACAGCATAGTTGTTAAAACGTATTTACATTTACTCAAAAAATACATATTTATACTCGAGTACGGTGTAAATATGTTTATGTTTCGTCCTCAAAAAATATCAGTACTCACTTACTCGCGTACTTTTTGAAAGTACGTGAGTACTTGGAACAAATCTCATATAGGCTTTTATATCGCTTTTTCCAGGCATTGAAGTGAAAAAAAACCTATGAAAAAACGTGAAAGTAGGAAAAATACCGTATTTCCTCTAATTAGGTACCCCCTGGGGGGTTTATTTTTTCAGAGTGGAAATTTTGAGGGGGGTTAAACGAGGGGGGTATTTCGATGGGGTTTGAAACGTACACAAACGTTGAAAAATGTTACAAAAACCGCCATTTATAACACTCTATGGACTTATATATGTACGTAGTTGTAGACGGTATATAACCGGTTCTAACATAACACAGTCATTGTTTTAAACATGTGTTCTGCGTTTCCCGGATGACAAACCGCATCACATTCTCTATACAGTAAATTGGGGGGGGTATTTCGAGGGGGGGGGGGTTATTTCGAGACGGGGTGTATTTTGAGGGGGGAGGTATTTCGAGGAAATACGGTCGTCAAAATGTGTCATATATTTAAGCACATATATAGCCGGAAATAGCTGAAAATTGAAGAAGCCAAATACCGTATTTCCTAGATTTACCCTCCCCCCCCTTGAATTAACCCCCCCCCCCCCGAAATCCCCCAGTTGTTTTTGAGCTGGGGAAAAAATCTGGAATTATGTACATGATCATGGTTGGTTTTAGTAAAATTATTTTTACTAAAATTGTATTTTATTTTTATTAAAATTGTATTTTATTTTTTTTTATTCATGTTTCAGTTTATTTTATTTTATTTTATTCTGAAATGTCATTAATAAAATAAAATGAAACCATTTTACAAAAATTTTATAAATATTTTACAAAAATTTTACAAAAAATCGGAAATCTTGGATGCAAGGACATAAAACAATGTGCACGCTAGAAGCATGCAAATGAATACAAAAATTTTTTTTTGTAAACTTGTGACACGGGTTGCGAGGTAGGTATTTTGTATTTTGACCCTCAGGGGGAGCTAATTGCTCCTCCCAAGGGAAGATAGCTAAAAGTGGGTTGTTGTTTTTTGGGTGGGGGGGGGCTTGCGGGATTCAATATATTTATAGGCTTTTTCAAGGTATGGAATGAAGAAAATAAATAAAAAATCACAAATTAGTGATTTTTAAGGTGAAAATGTGAAAATTGGCAATTTTGAGCAACAATATTTCTCAATCACAACAATGAAAGATACAACAAGGCACTAGTTCTGCAAATTGGCAGCAAGAAACTTAAGCAACATGATAGAAAACTTTCTATAGAATTGAACAGACACTTGAGTTTTTGTAAAATTTTACTAAAATTGTACAAAAATTCGAATTATTGTACAATTTTACAAAAATTTTACAAAAATTCGAATTTTAGTAAAATTGTATTTTTATTTTATTAATTTTCCATTTTATTTTATTTTATTTTATTCTCCAATTTTCCATTTTATTTTTATTTTATTTTTATTTTTTCCTGAGATTTTGCCAACCCTGTACATGATGTATACAATGTACATAACATATATATTGGTCGACAGTTTGCATCGCAACTACACATATACTAGTTTGTGTAGCGATAGACGTTGATATGTCCAATGACGTTGATACTTGGACACGTTGATTACCTATTTAGGGTATATAAAAGCATACTCTTTACTATGAATTTGTGAAAATTTATGACGATATAATAACCCCCCCCCCTCGAATAAGCCCCCCTCTAAATATATCCCCTCACAATTTCCACTCTGAAAAAATAAACCCCCTTGGGGTATTTCGAGGAAATACGGTACGTTTACTTTGAAAAAGTTCCGTACTTTTAACAACTCTGGTGCAAAGGACCCTTTTTACACAAGGGCACAGACATCTGCCACGCGATGGCATACATTGAAACGTGCTCTTCTTCCATCATCGGCACTTTGCTCACTTGAGGCAGTGCCAGGCGCACTCCCTGCCCGCATATGGGTCCTGTGCGAACTGGGGGCCACTGAGGGTGCTCAGGGGGGTCACATCGGTCTGCACCCCCGCCGCCCCAGGCTGCACCCGCGCGTACGTCGCCACACCCGGTGCGTCTGCAAACGTGCAACATATTTCGGGTGCATTTGTGTTAAGGTGGATTCACAGTACAGTGACAAAAAAAGTGAAACGACAAATGAAACGTCACCGATAAATTAATTACCGTATTACCTCGAATTATCCCCCCCCCCTTGAATTAACCCCCCCCCCCCCCCTCGAATTAACCCCCCCTCAAAATGGGCTGGGGAAATAATAACCCCCCCCCCCCTCAAAATACCCCCCCCCTTCGGAATGATGTACGTCATGTACATAATAAATACGTCATGTACGCAATGTACATGATGTATATTACTGTTAATTTGCATTGCAGCTACACATAGTGTCAGATATTTTATGTTTTTACTAATTTTACTAGCTTCCGTTTTTTACCACAAAATACGCCACTTGTCAAGTTGCCGCGGCAGAGAATTGTAAATTCCGGTCCCTTTGCGCTTAATTGCGTGCGTAATTAAATAAATGGTTGTTTTAATGGTACGGGGATTTTACACGCAAATCAGGAACAGAGCCAGTACCCCTTGGGGTCCTGACAAGTTCCCGAGGACGGACACGGCAACTTACCAATCCCTTTCGTAATTGCAGCCGGCGTTTTACTTCAATTAATTGTTAATAAGCCGTAATTAATAAAATCAAATTAAAATGCAAAGCAGTTAGTATGCTTCAGGGGGACCAAGTTGAATTTCACGGGAACTTTATTTAGCAATTTAGTCAGAGTCAATTTCACAATAGCACAAGTGAGTCGTAAAGCCTCTAGTGGGTGAAAAAATGTAAAATCAGCGCGTTTTATAATCACCAGAAATCTACCATATCATCACTGAATACTACTTTTGAGACACAACAATTAACCATCTTTTGCACATTTTTTTTTGCTGGAAGTGGAAAAAATGTGCAGTAATTTTGCTGGAAAGAGAAATTTTTTACGTCATTGACAATCTGCATGAATTTTTACCAGTTTGGCTGATCAGAAAACAGAAAGTTGAGCCAGAAAAAGGTAAAATGAGGCGGAAAAATGGAAAATTGAGGCGGAAAATGGTAAAAAAGGCGGGAAAACTGGAAATTGAGGCGGAAAACGGAAAAAAAGCGGAAAAACTGAAAATGAGGTCGGAAAACGGAAAATGAGCTGGAAAAACGGAAACGGAACAAAAAAGTTGCCGGAAAACGGAACGGAAAACGGAAAAAAAATTTCAGCAGCCGGAAAACGGAACGGAAAACGGAAAAAATTTGCCTGCAGAAAACGGAAACGGAAAACGGAAAACGGAAATTTGACACCCTAATCATGAGTGTCACGAATGAAGTTGAAGCTTTAGAACTATATTACAAAGTCAAAGCTTTATTTAACCAATGTTCTATGAACATGAGGGAATGGCTGTCAAACTCCAGATCAGTCATGAATGAAATAGCAGAAAACAACAGGAGTCCAAAGGTGAATAAAATTGTCGCAGTAATGGGCATGAAATAAAATCACCGAACGGTAATATCAACTGGCAATATCAACACCAAAATTGCAAATTGACAGCATCACAACACCAACCAGACAAAACTTGAATAAATTATTGGTGTCAGCATATGACCCAATTGGGTTCACAGCACCTGTTTCACTGACCCTGAAATCCCAGTTGTCAATGCTGCTCCAAGAGACAAAAACAACACAATGGGATGCGCCAATTGAAGATAAATACAGATTGGAAAAACAATGGAAAAATGCCAGAAAACTGAAAATTGAGCCAGAAAATGGAAAAATGGCCTGGTAAAACGGAAACGGAAAGGTAAAAAGTTTTCAGCCGGAAAACGGAAAAATGGGCCGGAAAAATGGAAACGGAAAGGTAAAAAATTTTCAGCTGCTGGAAAACGGAAAACGGAAAAGTAAAAATTTTTCAGCTGCCGGAAAACGGAAAACGGAAAGGTAAAAATTTTTCGGCTGCTGGAAAACGGAAAACGGAAATGTAAAAAATTTTCCTGCGGAAAGGCGGAAACGGAAAACGGAAACGGAAATTTGACACCCTACATATCATCACTGAATACTACTTTTGAGACACAACATTTAACCGTAATTAAAAGAGTATAAGGCAAAAGCAATGATCACTTGAAAGCGAATAGCATAACGTGCGAGGCGCGGGAAAAATAAGTAAATATGGGAAAAGTGATAATATGCAAAAATAAAATGAACTAATTAAATAAGGGTAACTGTGATTAATCTAACGTAATTAAAGTACAATTAAAATATCTCAGAGGTGAGTGTCATAAACTGGGTTTTTATTCAAAGGTTACGGTACAATTTAGAACAGGTGGTGTGACACTGTGTTATCACCCCCGCCACTTTAGGTGAAATATTTTATAGCACGCCCGACCAAGGCCACTGAAAGAACACTCATTGCGGGGGTTTATTCAAGGTTATTTCATTGCCGGGTAAAGGGTTGGAACTTCGGGCATGAACACACGCTACAAAGACACTAGCACTTTTGAGTTCACCAATCACCCTGGGTGATGGGAATAATTAATTGGCACTGCTGTGCTCTTCACTTCATACTGTGCTCTGCATGTGTCTTGCAGTCGCATGTCGACAATAATTGCTGTTTTGCCACTTTTCCGCCCATTACCTAGTCCTAAATAAAAATGCACTTGGTCGGGGAAATTTCTGAATGTTATCTGTCGGGGTGCTAATGTGTTTAACAGAGTGGACACCTTTAACTTAGCAAGAAATTTCAAAGCTTTTCTAACCCATTCTCAGACACTGCACCCTTTTGATCAACTATGTAAGCTAATAAAAATTTAAAAAATTGGAATAATATGTCTAAAAGTACATTCAACCAAAACGGAAGTAATCACTTAACTTAAATGCAGGTAACTTAATTTACTTAATTAATGGAATGGGAAATGAAGCAATTAAAATCACATGGGGATAATAACGTAAGTAACGGAAAGAAAAATACTTAATTAATTTCATGGCCGCAGTAGTTTCCATTCGGGCGTACCATCCTGGGGCTGCAGCCTCGTTGGCGGATTTGCAGTGCACAGCGAACCTCGCGTTCACTGTGACTTCCCTGTGCACCGCGGGCAGTCATTCGGTCGCACATGGTCGTTTTCGAGTCGTCGGAGTGTCTGCACAAAATTGTCATTACGTTTTTACGCATGATTGGCTAGCCATATTTCCACCTACAATAGAGTAGTTTGTGTAGCTATCTACCTTTTTATATCTAAATATATCCTGTTTGAACACATTTATTACCTATTTTGTGTACGCAAATGCTTACTATTTACTACGATCCTTACGAAAATTTCTGACGAAATAATAGAAAAACCCTCGAATAAACCCCCCCCTCGAATTAACCCCCCCTCAATTTTTGCTGGCGAAATAATAAACCCCCATGGGGGTATTTTGAGGTAATACGGTATTTTCATGTTTTCAAGTTTTTTATTGAAAATTTATGTTCAATACTCCAATTTGAATGAAAAATTTATAATATGGAGATGTTAAATTGGAATTTGAATCAAAAACGTTGGATGAAAAATGGTCCACCGACAAATCAATTTCAGGTTGATTCCCTAAAATCAATTTGTCGTCGGTCATCGCATGCAGTGTGATTGAACATAATCCTGCAAGCACGTTTGCCTGTTTGGCTCTGATTGTGGTAGCTGAAATTATACCTAGTTGAGTAGTAGGTAGTGATGTTAAAGGCACCGGGAAAAATGGCACCGCACCGCACCGGCACCTTTGCCAACGCAAGAAAAGGGCACCTGGGACCTTGGTGCACCGGCCAGAAAATGACACCGCACCGCACCGGCACCGGTGCCTTTTGGAAAAACTGGCACCGGCACCGAAGGGCACCGGCGGGTTGCCGGTGCTAGCACCGAAAGGCACCGCACCGGGCTGGAATTTCTGAAGTAAATATCGGGCAGTTTCTCAATGGTCTCACCTTTGGAAGTGCATATTTCCATGAATTTTCAACCGATTTTGATGGTTGAGCACTTAAAATGATCAGAATGATGTGGCAATCACTATTAGGAAGCAATTACAATGATTACAAATGAAAGAAAAAATATTTAATTCACTGCAATGTCCATAGCCACTATTGTCTACTGATCGGAGTTGTTGCTGTACAGAGAATGGAACTATCTCTGTCATAAACTGACAACAAATTTTGAACAAACAAGTAAGATAAATATAAAATATACAAATGATTTAAAATTCAACAAAATTTTAGATTCACTCATCAGATCACGTATTGGGTATAATGGATTACACAGTAGGTATATTTATTTGATGGGAGGTTTACAAAATAGGCAAAAATGGTTGGGTAAATATATCGCTGTTTTTAAAATATGAATAAGCACATACTATGGACAAAATTGCACAGCACATGAAGCCTTGGCCGGTGCCTTTCCCGGTGCCTTTTACTTTGGCCCTGGTGCTAGCACCTTTGGCACCGGCAAAAAAATGGCACCGCACCGCACCGGCACCAGTGCTATTCTGAAAAAAATGGCACCAGCACCGGCATGGCACCCCTGGAGATTGCAATGGCACCGCACCAACACCTGTGCTGGTGCCCTTCGGTGCCCAGCACCGGGGCACCGGTGCCCCGGTGCCTTTACATCACTAGTAGTAGGTAGTGTATCTGGGTTTCTCAACCTCAGACTATGGATGCCTTTGTGTGGTTTATCTCATAATGTTCACGTTATGTCCATTTGAACTTGTCAACCCCCACTTGCCTTTAACACAGAGAGCCTGGTGGAACTCATCCGGGGACACCTTCGAAATCTCTCCAGTGTTCGTGTCCAGTAGCCCTGTTACCTCTGCATGGTTGAGTGAGAATTGTGAAATTGTCATGAAACTAATGGTTTGTCAATTCAATTTCAGTCTCTTCAAAAAAAAATTCACAAATTCTAGTCACACAATCCCCAAGGCGGGTCACAAAATTGCAAGAAAATGTACCTCTGAGCTGTGGATATTCCACACTGGGCACATATAGATTATGACTGTCGCCGCTAATATCGCTAGTATCGTAGTGTGTATCTGTCCTGCTGCAAGGCAATGTGGATAGGCGACATTTGTCATCTGAACTTGACCAGCTAAAGCAACGGCACCTGTATTAAATTCGACAGTGTCATTTTAGGGGTGCTCACTACTAATCCGATACCAGACTAGGTTGTCAAATTTCCATTGTCCGTTTTCTGTTTCCGTTTTCCGCAGGAAATTTTTTTCCGTTTTCCGTTCCAATTTCTGGCTGCTGAATTTTTTCCCATTTTACGTTCCGTTTTCAGGCCACCAAATTTTTTTTCCATTCCATTTTTCCAGCTCATTTTCTGTTTTCCAGCTAAATCTTCAGTTTTCCGGCCACCTTTTTTCCATTTTCTGGCTCAATTTTCTGTATTTCCACCTTTTTTCCATTTTCCGGCTAAATTGTCTCTTTTTTTTACCTAATATTCCCTTTTTCCAGCTCAAATGTGTGTTTTCTGTTTTACTGGTAAAAACTGGTAAAACTGGTAAACTGGTAACAATGTATGCAGGTTTTCAATTATGTGAATTTTGACCATTTTCCATCCAAATTTCAGCAATTTCCAGTCTTTTTCCATTTTCCAGCAAAATTTCAGCAATTTTTTTTCGGTTTCCATGCAAATTTCATTTTTCCCTTTCCCATTTTCTGGCCTTGTTTTCCGATTCCCAGCCGCTTAAGTGCAAAATTTATTCCGTTCCTTTCCTATTTCTGTTTTCTGGCAAGTGCAAAAAAATTTCCATTTCCATTATACATAAAAAATTTTTTTGACACCCTATACCAGACTGTAACCATGGCTTCGTGACAAGAGAAGTGGTTGATTTTGTGTGTTAATTTTTCATAGTTTTTTCTCCATAGTCTTCAAATTTAAATTTATTTTCTGTTGTTGTTTTTTTTTTGGGGGGGGGGGGGCATTTCAGAGTCAGACTTTTTGTTCAGATTTTTTGCTTGTAGAAACTCTATTTTAGAAATAGAATGACATATAATTTTGTTTTATTTATTTTAGAAACCATTATATTTTTCCATCCACTTTTTACCTGCCATTGTATTGGAGGTGCCGTTCTATTGGAGGTTGAAGAACAACAAAAATATGAACTTTTATACAATTTGTCTAGGTAGGTGTTTTATTTTAAAATTTTCCATTACATATGATTTTGTGCATAAAATTTTATTTGAATTTTGTTCATTTTTTTCTGAGATTTTTCCAACCATAGTCACTACTGAATCTGACACACCTGTCACTGCCAGCTTGCTGACACTGCAGTGCACATTCATCTGCACTGCCAGGAAATGTTGAATCTTCCAGCATAAAATCATTGGTGAGTCTTAGATCATACGTGTGTCTGGCAGCAGAAACAGTTGTTGGTTGCAAGGCTTGTTTCAGCTCTCTGTACTCGCAGATGCCCTGGTGCCTGTGTGAGTGTTGTGAAAGTTACGGTGCGTGTATATGTGTGAACAGTTGACATCAAGCAGCAGAAGGTTTCGTTTCGGTCACAGTTTCAACTCCATGGCATCAATCAGCGAACTTTATAATTTTGATTTAAAAAATGTTTTTTTTACATTTTGAATTTATAAAGACTGCAATTTGAATTTTTGTTGATTTTTGGAACTTTCACTTTGAAAATGTCTTAATGTTTTTACTTTTACTCTGAATTAGAACGTAACCATGAGGTAATACAAAATTTTAACACATTCAACCTAGGTAGATTCAGAAATTATCACCTTTTATCAGGAGATAGGTCAGTTGTGGCGTCTGCAATACCACTGACTGCAGCCAGCAGCACAGCAGCGACGACAGTGTCGAGAGGATCATTTGGCTCCCCCTTTCCCCAGGGTCTGATGAAGCTGCTGAACAATTCCCCATTGGTCTGTTCCTTGTGGGTGCTGTTCAGGGCCAACTGCCAACCGTCAGTGATACTCGTTCTGGACACTTTGTCCTTCATTATGTGAAATTAAGCATCAAACTGCGAATCAAGGTGCCTGCCTAGGATAGCACAAAAAGTACAGGGTGCGGCAATTTAGACCAACGCTTTAGATTTTGAATAACTTGACAGTCGGTTGCCGGATGGAAATTTTAGGTGAATATTAACAACTACATGGGAAAGGTTACCACCAAAAATGGCTGCTACAGGTTCACTTTGCCACAAGTTATTCATGCAAACACATAATTGTCACTTAACCACCACCTCGTGATAGGGTTCAAATGGGATCGACTTTTCGGGACTGGGATACAGATCGGGATTGTTGTTTCAGCAGTTTTTCTCTAATTAATTTCACAGCGCATGCCTAAATGCGTGTGCGCGTGCCACTAATCCGCCTTACCAATCAGGAAATTGGCAGATGCATGAGTAATTGGTTGTAGAGCGAGGTGGTTGTAAAGCAACGAGTATTGGTGTTTGCTTGAGTACCTATTCAACCAGTGAAGCGATCGCAGCCATATTTTGTGAAAAGCTTTCCTATTTGGTTTTCATTGTTCACCTAAAATTTGACTTTCATCCGGTGATCCAGAGTCAAGTTATTCGAAATCTATAGTGTTGGACTAAATTGCTGCACCCTGTATATTGTCACATTGTCTCCCATTTGTGTGTATGTAGTGTAAGTGAAACTGTAATGCAAGAGAATTCAAATGGTTTATATAAATATTGAACTAACATTTATGGCACCAAGCCAATAAATATTATTACGGTCCAGTCCACCAACCAGCTCTGTGAGCACATTTGGCAGCTGGCCATCCACAGGCCAAGCCAGGTGCCCCTTGTATCCTGGTATGTGACCTGCAGCAATAGTTTATGCTAGCAAAAACAGAACACAGCAGAACATGTTGTCTTGTCTACCCTTAAAATATTACTAATCCTTGAAAAGGTTGATCATAAGAAAGTACTTTAATATTTTGTTTCAGCATTCTTTTTGCATAAAGCAGTACCAGGATGTCTTGGATTTTTTTGAAGAAATTGACTCTCCCTCCATTGGAAATGTTCCTGATTAATGCTCATGAACTTCAAAGGCTCACAATGCTATGACATTTTTTTAAAGAATTCGTAGAAACAAATCTGATTACCATTGCACTTGTCAGCAACTTGGTACCAGTTTGAGCCAGTGACTCCCTCATCCCAATACACGTAGCACGAGCCATCATGGAACACACTCAGCTTTCCGGTTACATTCAAGTTGCAGTTACCCTCTAAAGTCTCTGCACATGTAAAACAATGAATCATGCAAAACATGATAGATCCCTGAGTTTTAAATTTGATTTGTCTTGTGTACTATTCCATCATTGTAGGTAGATAGAACTGGTGATGGAAAATCTTCAAAAAATCAATACCAAATACCAAAAGCACTATGACACCATTAAAAAAGGACAGATAATCAAATTTAAAATAAAGAGAGCATTAAGCACTGAACACCTACACCTGCTATACAGCACCATGACATGTGCTTTTTATTAAATGCTTCTGGAAAAGTACTAGTACTGTACAAAGGTACTAGTACAAAAAGTATGAATAGTACAATGGGGTCAAGACAAGTCAGTCGGTACAAGGTGAGAAGTAAAAAAAGACAACTGAGAAGTTAGAAGTAAGATGAGAAGTGAAATGACATGTAAAAAGTAAAAAGCTATAATAATGAGAAGTGAAATGAGATGTAAAAACTTAAAAGCAGGGTCAATATTTTACTTCCTTTCACTTCTCATTTTACTTTGCTTTCTATTTTTGTTACCATTTCACTTCTCATTTCTCACTTTACTCCTCAAATGGTTTTTGCTTCTCAACTTGTGGAATTGACATCTGCGCTATGGTGAAATTCTATCAATACACAGCACAACTCACGGTCTGGTAATGGTGCACTCTTGTTGTAGACGAAATATTCCTCTTTGTGAAGTGGCGTGACCAATGCAATGCGGTAGGAACCCTGAAATAAATTATGATGAAATTAAAATATGAAAGGTAACTGGATTCAAACTGGCTTGATGCCTCTCCCGCTGATTTGAAGCACCACTGTTGTAGTGTCACTACAGTGTATTTATTCACATGTATTTATTCTATTCTAAGTAAGATTTTGGGTATCACTTCTGAACCACTAAACTTCATGTTTCAACCAATCCTTTATAAGTGGCTGTTTGTGTTTGAGGATGTGTCACATGGTGACAGGTGCACAAATAATAGATCCACAGTGCACTTTGAATGCCTCCACTCCTCAACGTCAACAGCACCAGGTGAACCCAGCTTCACATTGCTGAGTCTCACTTGTCGATCAGTGCCTCGGGTGTGCAACACCACCTGATGCGGTGCACCAAAACAAACACAGTGAAATGGTGCCAAAAGAACCATTAGCCATGTAATTACTTAGTGGGCAAAAACATGCCAGGCTGCTCAATATAGGCCTAGTCAAGCCACAGTTCCAATATCTAACATTGGAAAAGTATGTTTGGTATCTGCCAAACTGCTACCAGACACAGTGTGTCAATGAACTATCACTATTGTTACCTGCATACTTGTGCTCACCCAGTGCTAGTGTACATGTGTACTTGCATACCGATATTCAGCAGCCAAATTCGCTCTCCTACACTAGCATATGAGAGTTGTGTATTTCCAGTAAATAAACTCACAAAAGCATGCACCTATATGTCCCAAAACAGCTGTGTGCAGAAACATATTTTATAAATGCCACCTAAAACAAACACCTAAATGTGTAAAGATACACCAGCTGCACGTGGCAGTGCACTCGCAGCTTACTAGCAAACCTACTAGTGTTGGTAATACACCAAATAATGGTGTTAGCTGTGCCTATTATAATGGAATTGTGCGCGCGCCTCAAAATATTGTGCAAGTGAGTGATGCTGATGCTATGAGATGGAGTGCAATATAAACAATGTAAAATGCAGCTTAATATTATGGAGCTATCCAAACAATATGTGAAAAAGGGAATGCTAGATCTTGCTTGGAATGGTTTAAGCTATTTGGCGCACTACAGTAAGCCAGTTGGCTTGGTGCCAACAAGGTTGTCTTGTCTGAAATTTGAAAATTCAAATTTGAGGTTCCAAATTTGAAAAGAGCTTGCATTTTCACCTGTCAGCTGTCAAGGAGAAGCTTAGGTAAGATCTAAGCTAAGATGATTGATGGCACTGACTTCAAAGGGAAAAGCTGGAACCCAAAAATGATTGACAGCTATTTTGGCTCACTACAGTAATCTGGGCTTGGTGCCATGCCAAAAAGATGGCTTGTCTAGACATTTGAAGCAAAAACCTAGATAAGATCTAAAAACTGAAGCAAAAAGACAAGATAACGATCTAGAGCTGTCAATCATAATGCATAACTGACAGAAAGTGCACACATGTAGCAAAAATGTTGAGCATTTGTTGACAAACAAGTGCAGGTGTTATTGTGCAACAATGCAAATATTCTTCCACAGAGAGTGTTGGTGGGGAAGTACCTTGTGCAAAAGCTATGGAATCATGACAGAAAATGTACCCAGTTTTGTGCTGATGCAAAAGTCACCAATTAAGGTGAAACTTCAGTCGTACACTAGGGTGTGTCTGTCTTACACACATGCCTAGTGAATTTACTTGCATCAAGCGTTTTTGAAAATCACTTACCTGCCTATGGTAAACTCCGCCCACTCAGGTAACAAAACTGGAGCCATCATGTCAAATGGGAAAATCAAAATTGGTTTTGGAGCTGCAACCTTTTTGCTTGGAAAAATCAGTCTGACTTCCAATGAAAATACCTATTTGTTCCATAAACTTGGCGGACATTATGAAAGTCAATGGTCTAAGGAATTTGTGTACGAGTGCAGTATAAACTAATGATAGGGTCACATTTGAATTTGGCCCACATCCAAGTCGCCTTGCGGTTTGGGCAAATGAGAGCAAAAATGCAGGTTTTATGTTCATGTCACTGATTATGGCTGCAGAATGCAATGAATCGACCGGGAATGATCACAACTGGTGGCCTAGTTGACACATTTGCGATCATTTCCAGCCACTTACCTAATTTGATTCCATAGACATAATGAGTAACACAAACGTAAATACTGCGTCATTCACCTCATTCATATAATACGTAACCCAATGCGTGCCAAGTGAACATACCAGATATCTATCACATTCATACATTTTAGGAATTTGTTAGCACTGTTTGAGCGAGATATCTAGCTTTCCGACTCTGTATATTTATATCCATGCTTAATCTATTTATTTTTAACATTTGAAAGTACAATTGGTTTAAATAAACTGTGAATCGAATGGAATCAGTCCGTTCAAATTCGAATTTGAGACATATCTTACTCGTACATAAAAGACGGAAAGCTGACTCGTTTCACGTATGCCGAGTTTAATAAGATGAGGTCATTTGTCAAAGATAAGACAGCTCACAGTTAGCCCAGCCTGCCTGAGCTGGTCAACTTTCTGCTCATATGGCTGTTTGAACCATGCCAACTTGGCGCCGGGCCAGAGGTTTTGGCAGCGGGCCCAGGCCTGCCTCCACTTGAGGTTGTTGTCCGTGGTGCTGAAGTAGCACTGCTCGTCCACCAGCGCGCTGCCGGACACCCCCGACTCTGCTGCCTTCGCTGTGCACTGCCCTCCGAACACTGACCGCACCGCATCTGGTCAATAATGGTGGATATGAGTAATGGGAAACATGCCATGCCACCAGCGCTGTTATTTATACTTTGTTTTCATTTACCTATTTAGAGTTTATTGCTCTGTCTAGAGTTTAGAGGTTATAAAAGTGCGAAGTGAAATGGCAAACAATAAGTAGAAAGCAAATTAGTGAAAGAGAAGTGAACAGAAGTAAGATGTTTACTTTCGTTTAAAATTTTACATTTCATATCACTTCTTATTTTGTTGCTTTAGACCGGGGTTGGTTTTATAAAAATCATTTGTATACAAATTGTATAAAAATTGTATAAAAATGTATTTTATTTGAATTTTATTCTTGTTTCATTTTATTTTATTCCAAAATGTTAATAAAAAAATAAAATGGCCCATTTTACAAAAAAATTACAAAAATTTTACAGAAATTTTACAAAAAATCAGAATCTTGCATGCAAGGCAAGAAAAATGTTATAATTAGACCTAAACATGAAAAACATGTGACAAATTTTTCCATTACTTTGCAGAAGTTGCATGCAGTAGGTATTGTTAGCTAGTTGCAAGTGTTAAGTTACAATTATTGATATGAATGGTTTGTATTGTCAGTGGAAGTACTACTAGTGTGCTGGCACATTTGTAAAAATAACATGCAAGGTGTTAATTGTCATGACAAATGTAAAGTAGAGTCAATTGACATCTCAAATGTCAAGCAAAGTGTCAATTGTCATGACAAATGTCATGCAAAGTATAAATTGTGTATCCAAATCTTATGTTTTGGTATCCAAATATTAGGTTTTTGGTATCCAAATCTTATGTTTTTGTATCCAAATGTTCACATAAGATTTGATGCAAAAACAACATCAAGATTTGGATACAAAACATAAGATTTGGATACAATTTGCTTGACAGTTTCCACTTCAATTTATACTTGTCATGACAATTGACACTTTGCATGACATTTCATATGACATTTGACACTTTATAGGGCTTGGGACTGCCCCAGTTCCGCAAATAAACAGGTTGAACCCCAAGCAACACAATAAAAAATTTTACAAAAAAAAGATGAGTTTTTATACAATTTTTACAAAAATATGAATTTGTATACAATTTTACAATAATTTTACAAAAATTCTAATTTTTATACAATTTTTATTTTTATTTTGAAATTTTCCATTTTATTTTTTTATAGTATTCTTAATTTTCCATTTTATTTTTATTTTATTTTTATTTTTTTCTGAGATTTTGCCAACCCTGCTTTAGACCTTTTACTAGCCATTTCACTTCTAAATTGAAACTTCGTGAACCGATACTCAAACCGAAATTGCTTGCAACCGATAACCGGAACCATAAATTTTAAAATTCACAACCCTACCTGATGATTTGCCCGCATGCACCAGTGGCTGTTGCACTGCTCCATTGGTGTTGACTACCAGTGCCAAAAGTAGGACTATTGAGTCCATTTCTCTCAATCACTAATTTCTTAGATTTTAGCTTCAAACTGTGAAATCTGTGAATGCTGTGAACTTCAGTGCCTTCAGTATACCACATAACATGAGAATTGCATGTTTATCACGAATCCATCTGATGGATGATATTGATAATGGCCTTATTCTTTTGTTGTTCCAGATTTATGTGGACAAAAGGTTATGCAGATTGCAGGTTTCTCAACTGAGTGAGTAAATTTACTGATTTAAGTGTGTATAAGTGTGTAAGTATAACGTATAAGTATAACGTTATGCGAGAATGACAGAGATTTTCAACTTTTTATTAAAATCGCATGCGTATGAAGTCCTTGGCCTATAAATCCAAAGGGAACCACGCGTGCAGGGTGTTGTTAAGTGACTGGTGTTTACAAACATATAAGGTTCAAACAGGATCACGATCTCGAATCCCGAAGCCCCAATACCGATCCCGATCCCGACCCCGAAATCTCAAAAAGCCAATCCCGATCTCGATCCCGAAAGGCCAATCCCGATACCGATCCCGAAAAGCCAATCCCGATACCGATCCCCATCCCGATCCCGAAAAGTCAATCCCGTTTGAATCCTACGAACATAGTTTTACAGTGTTTCGTACTGCTTTGTGAAGCAGTTCACCGAAATGGTCGAGCATATCATAATGGTGCACTAGTGTGCATGGGTTATGTTTTATTGTGT
This sequence comes from Sphaerolaimus hirsutus, assembly GCA_964036195.1. Classification (NCBI taxonomy): domain Eukaryota; kingdom Metazoa; phylum Nematoda; class Chromadorea; order Monhysterida; family Sphaerolaimidae; genus Sphaerolaimus; species Sphaerolaimus hirsutus. The sequence continues at coordinate 20,640,809 of OZ038459.1, forward strand.
GCGTGGGTACATTACGTCATGATTTTGTGCAACCAGTTTCTGCAATCATCGCTTAACTGTGCCAATGATTCCAGAACAAACCTGCTACTGTAGGGTGTTAAACTGTGCTACATCGCGTTATTATAGTGATCAATCGTGAAGCCATGGCAGTTCCATGGGGATGCTCATTTGAACGCAATCGTATAATAATATTGCGCCGATGTGACGGCAATTCGCAGCGGAGCGGGGCCATGTGAGCACAGATTCGTAGAGACAAAAACGTTTCAAGTGAGAATACCGTATTTCTTGTGATAGAAAGTGTCGTTTTATTTTTTGTCGACTTTTTTACCTGCAGAACTATTGGAGTGGAGGGGCCGTTCTATTGGCTACCGTTATATTCGTTTCAGCAATATTTTCACAGATTTTTCATCTGAACATGGTATTTTTATGAATAAACCGTATTTTATTAAAAAACGCCCAGGGGGGTTATTTTTTCATAGTGGGAATTTTGAGGGGGTATTTCGGGGGGGGGGGGTATTATTTCGCCAGAAATGTTTGTAAAGGGTGGTAGGAAATAATGGGCTTTGATGTACCCAAAACAGTGATAAAAATGACCTCACAATATATTTCCATACATATCAACATAGATAGGTAAAATACACATACACTAGTCTGTGTCGCTGCGATGCAAATTTACATCAATAAATATTGTACATCATGTACCCTATTTCCTCGAAATACCCCCCGAGGGTGATTGTTACAGAGTGAGAATTTTCAGGGGGGTTAAACGAGGGGGAGGTATGTCGAGGGGGAGGTATGTCGAGGGGGGGCTCATTATTTCGCCAGAAATTTTTTGAAATTCCAGTACTAAATTGTCGTCTGTAACATACGCAGACGTAGAAAAATGCAACAATAACCGCTATATATAATAGTCTATTGACTTATATGAGTGTGTAACACTGTTCTAACGTAACAATTCATAGTTTTTAACGTGTGTTTTGTTTTGTCGCAGTTTTGTCATGTACGTTAACTGTACACTCAATTTGGGGGGGGTATTTCGAGGGGGTGGGTAATTATTTCATAGTGTCCATTTTGAGGGGGGGGGGGGATATTTCAAGACGGGGGGTATTTCGAGGGGGGGGTATTTCGAGGAAATACGGTACATGTACATTACCTATATACATGATGTACCTTTTTCCAGACGGGAGGCGGGTATTTCGAAGGGGGAGTTAATTCAAGGTGGGTATTTCGAGGAAATACAGTAACTCATGAGAATCAGAGCATGAATTCAAACAAGACCATACGTGAAAACAGCCTATAAATCACAGTTCTGAACACCTTAGATGCTCTAACCACACATTTTTCAAATATTTTTGTGTTTTGGCACTCTTCCAGCGTATATTTTAGCTGCCATTCGATTGGAGGTGATGTTCTATTGGAGTTAGGTAGTCAAATCTATTAGAAGAAATATGGTCTGTGATAGAAAAACCAAGATGTATTCCATGATGCTTATTCAGGCGTGCATGCAATTAGTGATGCAATGGCGCCATGGCGCTGGCGCCCTTAAATGGCGCCAAAGATCACCAGCGCCATGGCGTCATTGGCGCCTGGCGCCATTTTCGCTGGCGCCGTTTGGCACTCCACCCGGCGCCATTTTTTTGGAGCTTTTCCATCACTGCCTAGATAAAATATACTCTTAATTTCGATTGCATACGCATTTTTATCTTCTAATTATACCTATTTGTCATTGACTGGATGCCTGGATGGACACTAGAAAAAGGCAAACAAAAAATGCGAAAGGTTCAGCCGTTTAGATTCAGTTAATAAAATAAACCTTTGTCTAGACAGTACACAATACAATAATGGAATTGCGCGATTGTCTTATAAAGTGATAGCACAACGAAAAATAGGAGCTGAAGCTATAAATTCAGTGTCGACAAATTACAAAACATTCACCCAGATAATCACCAGCCACAGGTTGTTTTTAAACACCATTTTTCAGAAGAAATAGGTACGGTAGTCGGAAAATGATGACGGACGCCTGAACTCACACAAAGTTGGAAAATGATGACGCTCCTACGGTAAGTGTCAAACAATGGCAAACGTCACCGACGTAAATGCCTAAGTTACCAGGCGCTATGCAGCGACTGACAGATTGGCAACTGTGATTTGGTCGACGCGACGCTTCAAATGTCACTAATAGCATAGGCGGCGCAAGCACCCAATTTGTGCTTGTGACATTCACAATCACATTGGCCAAAATTTGACCTTGTGCACTTTTTACTAGGTAAACATAGGTATTTCTGCTTGTGACACCGAAGATTGCGCTTGTGACATTCACAAGCGCACAAGCACTTATGCCGCCTATGACTAGTAGGTTCTAGAGCTGGTGCAAGACGTAAATACTGTATTTCCTCGAAATACCCCCCCCCCCTTAAATTAACCGCTCCCCCTTGAAATACCCCCAGGTGTTTTCCAGCTGAGGAAAAAATAAACCCCCTCGAAATACCCACAGTCTGGAATAGGGTACATCATGTATGCGAGGGACATGATGTATTTATTGCTGCCATTTTGCATCGCAGTTACACATACCGTAAATGCTCTAATAATACGACAGGTCTCCAATAATACGACATCTCCAATAGTGCGACAGGTTTGGGCACGTTGTGTGAAAATAATCCGACACTCTCCAATAATGCGACACTCTTCAATAATGCGACACCTGAGAAATAAAAAGAAAAAGCGCCGTAACGATGTGGCAATTTGCGGAAATCGCGGATTCGGCGCTTTTGGACAAAGCGGCGGCTGGCGGCAGTTCACAAGAGTCGCTCGGCAGTTCGCAAGGGCGCCAGCCGCCTCACAACCGCCACTATTCACTGGCTGAGAAGTTGTTGATTCGACGTAAACAATAATGCGACACTCTCTAATAATGCGACATCTCCAATAGTACGACACCTAAAAATGTGCTGAAAAAAATAGTACGACTGTCGTATTATTAGAGCATTTACAGTAGGGTGTCAAATTTCTGTTTTCCGTTTTCCGTTTATGTTTTTCCAGCTCATTGTCCATTTTCCGGCTAAATTTTCAGTTTTTCTGGCTTTTTTCCATTTCTGGCTAAATTTTCTGTTTCTCCACTTTTTTTTCCATTTTCCACCTCATATTCCCCTTTTCCGGCTCAACTGTCTGTTTTCTGTTTCAGCCAAACTGGTAAACATGCATGCAGGTTTTCAATTATGTAATTTTTTTCCATTTTCCATCAAAATTTCGGCAATTTTCACCAATTTCAGCAAATTTCAGGAATTTTCTTCCGTTTTCCAGCAAAATTTCAGCAATTTTTTCTGTTTCCGTGCAGATTTCATTTTTCTGTTTCCATTTTTCCGGCTTTGTTTTCTGGCTGCTGAAATTTTTGTTCCGTTTCCTTTTCCGTTTTCCGGCAAGTGCAAATTGTGCAAGTGTTTCTGTGTTCTCCAAAAAAAACTCATTTGAGTTTCTGTGTTTTTCAAAATTGTTGAGTTACCGTGTTTCTGTATTAAACAAACACACTGAAACTCAATGAGTTTCCGTATTTGATATGTGTGTTTTTGCAATCGTTGGTCAGTCACTACTCAATAAAATGTTTAAAATGTTGTTTGGTATTGCGCACAAAGTCAGCATTCTCAGCAGACTGTAAATTCATTTGAAAGTTGGATAAACACACTTAGAAAAGAAAAAATCATGAACTCAAACTATCAATAGAGTAAATTCACAATAACATCGAATTTAGAGTCACACCTCATCACTCACATATAAAATGTCAAATAGCAAAACCAAATTTTCACAATTCTTAAATAGAGTTTGAAGTCTAAATTGATACATTCCCACGCACTGTGGAAAAGTATCAATATTGCATTTAAATCGACTATAACAGATTTTACGACCGGGTAAGTTGGCAAAGTGCCAAACCACCACCAAAGGCTTATGACAATCTACAGAGTGCATCCGATGTCACCCAGTTCACTTCGATTGTGGTGGTTGTGGTGGTGGCACCGTAGTTGTGGATGGTGGCACCGGCTCGGCCATGGTAGTTGTGAATGGTGGCGTGGGCATGGGGGTAGTGAATGGTGGCGTTTCCCAGTTCACTGTGGTGCTTGGTTCCATCGGTGGTCCCGTGGTGGTGGTTATGACGCTCATGCGCTTGCCCACTCGCATTCGCCTGGCTGGCGCTGTGGGCATTGACCCGAGGATACATAGGTATGTTTCGAGTAAACGTGAAGATGTGTAGGTGAACAAGTATGGTCACTAACGATGGCAAACCCTCTCGAAAAACAATCTTTTTACCTAAGTGTTTTTTTTTAAACGAATTTTCGAATTTGGAAGTTTTTTTGAAAATAGTTATTGAATTTTCGAATTTTTGAATCTTTTTGATGACCTTTCGAATTTTCAAATCTTTTTAACTACTTTGCATTTTTTACTTTGCTACTAATTTTTTGCATTCAATTATTGCATTTTCTAATTTCCCTGTGCACAATTGCACATACCTAATATATGTTGAATGTTTTGCCGCTACAAAAAGGTCCATGGGCAATTGATGTTTTGAATTGTTTTTCTGCATTTTGCACTCATGTTCAACCAAAAATATCCCAAAAGTTCGAAAATTTGAAAACGTTTTCAAATTTAAAAATAAATAAATGCGATTTTTAAGTGTTTTTCTGGTGGTCAAATAAAATTTCAAAAACTACAAAATGATTCGGAAATACGAAAAAGTTTACAAATTTTCGATTTTTTTTCCCATCGTTAATGGTCACAACGAGAACGAGTGTTCGCCGAACCAAAACAAGCGAAACGTACCCACAACAAGCAGGGCGCACAGGCACAGCAGAACGAGTGTCACCTTCGACATGGTTACTGTATTTCAAAATGTGGAATTTGAAAATTTTATTTTTTAAGGATTGTTGAAGAGACGAAATGGATTTCAATTGGGCTTTCCTTTGGATGGGATCCATTTTTATACTGTACCGGGCCGAACACCAGAGTTGTAAAAACAATGTTACTTTTTAAAAGCGTAAGCGTAAACATAAATATACTTTCCAAATTCTGAGTATTTATACTAAAGCAACAGGTATTTTTAATATACCGTATTACCTCGAATTATCCCCCCCCTTGAATTAACCCCCCCCCCCTCGAATTAACCCCCCCTCAAAATGGGCTGGGGAAATAATAAACCCCCCTCGAAATCCCCCCCCCCCCTTCGGAATTATGTACGTCATGTACATAATAAATACGTCATGTACGCAATGTACGTGATGTATATTACTGTTAATTTGCATTACAGCTACACCTAGAGTAGTTTGTGTAGCTATCTACGTTTTTATGTCCAAATATATCCTGTTTGGACACATTTATTACCTATTTTGGGTACGCAAATGCCTACTATTTACTACGATCCTTACGAAAATTTCTGACGAAATAATAAACCCCCCCCCCGCCTCGAATAAACCCCCCCTCGAATTAACCCCCCCTCAAATTTTGCTGGCGAAATAAACCTCCATGGGGGTATTTCGAGGTAATACGGTATCCAGGAAAGCGTAAAAATTTTTTTAGATAGTGCTGTCGCTGCTGAGCAGCAGAAAACACTGTTTCTACTTTTAAGTAGAATAACTAATCATTTCCATGCATAATTGGAGTCTCAGCGTCACACAAGTCTGGCGTTGCTTACTTCTCTAACCCTGATTTTGTGATGTCAATGACAGTAACTTTGTCATCGGAATCCATTTTAAAAGCCACAAAATTACAAACAATAAATACCGTATTACCTCTAATAAATATAAGGTATACCTTATGTTAATTTCGTCAGGTTTTTCGGCATTTTGGTATACCTTATATTAGAGGGTACCTTATATTAGAGGTATACCTTATATTGTTTTCGTCAGATTTTTCAAACATATTACCAAAAGTGAACAACAACACAATTCATTTGATCAAACTGGAATGTAATGAAATTGGTGAACCAGGCACAGAATTGTCTGGGTACCCATTTTCTTCGTTTTATGCCATGTTTGGCAACTGTTTTTACGATTTGATGTAGGTAGAAATATGGCTAACTAATCATGCGTGAAAACGTAACGACAACTTTGCGCAGACACTCCGACGACTCGAGAACGACCATGTGCGACCGAATGACGACCCGCGGTGCACAGGGAAGTCACAGTGAACGTGCGGTTCGCTGTGCACTGCAAATCCGCCAACGAAGCCGCAGCCCCAGGACGGTACGCCCGAATGGACACTACTGCGGCCCTGAATTTATTAATTGATTCTTTTCCGTTAATTATTTAATTATTTCCCGTGTGACGCTAATTTTTAATTTTCATTTTAGTGATTCATTAATTAAGCTAATTAGGTTACCCGCATTTTGAGTTAATTAAGTGACTACTTCCGTTTTTTCTTTTTAAATGCATTTCCCAACATGTACTTTCGAATGTTATAATTTTTAGGTTTAATCAAGTTTACATTTTTGGTCAAAAGGGTGCAGTGTCTGGGAATGGGTTAGAAAGACTTTAATGTTTCTGGTTAAGCTAACAGGTGTTGACTCTGTTAAATGCTTAGACGCCCCGATAGATAACATTCAGAAAATTCCCTGACCAAGTGCTTTTTACTTAGGACTAGGTAATGGGTGGAAAAGTGGCAAACGGCAATTATTGTCGGCATGCGACTGCAAGACACATGCAGAGCACAGTTTATAGTGAAGAGCACAGTAGTGCCAATTAATTATTCCCATCACCCAGGGTGATTGGTGAACTCACAAGTGCTAGTGTTTTGTGGCGTGTGTTTAGTCCCAAAGTTCCAACCCTTACCCGGCAATGCAATAACCTTGAACAAACCCCGCAAATGAGCGTTCTTTCTGTGGCCTTGGTCGGGCGCGCTATAAAAATATTTTTTCACCTAAAGGGGCGCAGGTTGATAACACGTGTCACACCACCTGCTCTGAGTTGCACCGTAACCTCTGAATAGAACCCAGCTAATGACACTCACCTTTGAGATGAATTGCATTTTAATTACGTCAGTGATAACCACAGTTACTTTACGCTTGATTTAAATTACGGTTGCACCCGTTCGATTAATTAGTTATTTTTCCCGCATTGAATTAATTTACTTGTGCCTCGTACGCTATGTTTACGGTTTTCCAGTGATCATTGAATTTGCCTTATTAATTCGCTTATTACGGTTAATTGTTGTGTCTTTGATTTAGTATTCGTTCCGCTTATGGTAGGTTTTTGGTGATTATAAAACGCGCTGATTTTACATTTTTTCACCCACTAGAGGCTATACGACTCACTTGAGCTATTGTGAAATTGACTCTGACTACATCGCTAAAATAAAGTTTCCCGTGAACCCAACTTGGTCCCCCTGAAGCATACTAACTGCTTGGATTTTAATTTGAATTTTATTAATTTCGGCTTTGCATTAATTACGGCTTTTTAACAATTAATCGAAGTAAAACCGCTGGCAGCAGTTACGAAAGGGAGTGGTAAGTTGCCGTGTCCGTCCTCAGGAACTGTCAGGACCCCAAGGGGTACTGGCGCCGTTCCTGATTTGCGTGTGAACATCCCCGTACCATAAAAACCAATTATTTATTTAATTAAGCACGCAAGTGGAAGCGCAAAGGGACCGGAATTTGCAATTCTCCGCCGCGGCAAAACTCGACGAGTGGCGTATTTTTGTGGTAAAAACGGAAAGTAGTAAAATTAGTAAAAACGTAAAATATCTGACAACTGGTAGCGTAGCGAGTGGTTTCCTAAGCAAGCCATAAAGTTTTCTGTCTGGGGCGCCTGATCAACGCCTCTACAAAAAACGGCTTCACGGATAACGAGTCACCCCAAAGGGAATTGAGATCGAGGGGGCCAGCAAGCTTACAAGGGGACACCATAGAACAAGTTTGGCACGCTGCGTTGGAGAAGCAGAAACAAGCACGAAGGCGCGCGCGACAACAGAAGGCTGGGCAAGAAGTGGACGCACAACTTGCTGCAGCTGAGAGTCAAGCAGGAGACAGTGAGTCGAACGATTCGGTTAACCCTGAAACAGAGGCGCCGGAAGCGCTAGAGGAGAGTGAAAGTCAACGCTGGTCTGGACAGACAGCTGAGGACACCCCGGTAATCAGATTATCAACGGTTGAAGGTGCAGGGCCTGCGCCAGACAGTTTCAGTCAGTGGAAGACGCCAGCTGTACCGGCAGCGGCGCGGCAGCTAACGTCCAGCGCAGAAGCGGAAGAAGCGCCTGGGACAAGCAGACAAGCTGCAGGAAAGGAAGCAGGAAAGACAGGTAAGTGGTCTAAGCTTCGGAGGACACTGGGTTGGAGCGCGGGCAGCTCATCCATATCGCCTGGAGTGCGATCGGGTTCTGAAGTCGGTTCAGACGGATACGTTGGTGACAGCGAGCCTCTAGGGCAGCCGTCGATTCAACGTGATTACCCTGTGATTGCAGCTGAGCTTGGAGCTACTGCAGATCAATTTCCCGTGATTGAAAATACCGTAGCGGAACTGCTGGAGACAGCGACGCAGAGTGGAGACACTTCCCCGGCGCTGCAGTTAAGCCCACCGAAGAGCACTTCGACGCCGAGAGACGTGTCAGGTAACAGTAGCCGAAACTTATCGAGCGACCAGTCGAGATCGCAGAGCGCAACTGCAAAGGCTAGACGCCAGTTAATTAAGACTGAAATTTCAAACAATCCCCCCGTGATAGTTATTAACAGCCCCGCAAGCAGAATGACAAATAACGGCGCGAACCAGACGGCGGCTCCGGCGCTGGAAGACAGGTACGCAAAGGTCACTAATGCGGACTTAATTTACCAAGCTACCATAATGGACCTGGACCCGGTGCAAACAACGCCATCCTGTGCACAATGGACACCTAAAAAGGCATGTGCAGCGGCGAAGAAATGGGCAAACATGATGAGTCAAGCGAGACCGGTTGGTGCTTTCTCACAGAATGGTGAACCAGGGGACTTGCGTATGGTGGCACTAATTAAAATTGCTATGAATTTATGGGGAAGTGACCCAGTCGCCGAGGTACCTAGGGTGGAACATTTTTTGCAGGAATTCGAAGCGCACCACAGCGTACATAGCGACGATATAGTTGACCTGACGACTGCGTACCAACAGCACAATCAAGCCGTACAAAATCAGAATGCGACGCTGGGAGGAAATTCACCGGCTAGTGGCCAGCAGCCGATAGTGCTGACCAATGGTCAAGCAGCGCCCTTACAGTCATCAACGGCACCAGCGGCGCCCCCGTCGGCAGCTGGAACGAACCAGGTGAGAACTGTTACGCAGCGACGCGCTCGATCCCGTTCGCCAGCATCCTCCAGGAACTCGTCAACTACATCTGAAGTGGCGTGGCCCACGGACCCGGGACAAAATTGGCAATTAGAGCAAAGTAATGCGGCAGTCATCACAGCCCTAGCACAGCAATGTGGATATTTTCGCGGCAAGCCAAATGAGGGTTTCAGGGACTGGAGAAGGAGCTGGGACACGGTATGTGATGCGCTGCGCATAAAGTTACAGGAGCGGAAGCCGCTGGTGAAATTGTTTCTGAAAGGCAGTGCCAGAGCCATTTTCAACACGCGGTACAGAGAATTGCGCGACCTGAACTACAAGGACATGATGCAGGCACTGGAAAAGTTCTATGAAAATCCGAATGACAAACATCATGCACAGAGAGAGATTTTTGAGACGCGACAGGGCGCAGATGAGTCGGTACTGGAATGGGCGGTACGTTTGGAAAAGTTGATAAAACGCGCCTATCCAGGCATGGGTCATGAAAAACGAGGTGACACGTGCATGATAAAATTTCATGGAGGACTGAGAAATGAAATTCGGCGCAATGTACCTGTCACGGCGTCTATCACTTGGAAAGAGATGGTTGACAACGCACGCGCACAAGAGAGCTTTCTGGAAGCAGAACAGAGCCAGAATAAGGGAGAGAAATCCAAACAGGATGTGGTTGCCAGCGCCACAGACAAGGTAATGGACAGGTTGATGGCGCTAAACATGCCCGCCATGGCTGGACTGCCGTCCCAGGCCGACAAGACGTTAGAAACAATGGAACAGAAAATGACTGAGAGTGTTGCCAAATTCGACTCTGTGCACCAAGAAATAGCGAAGAAATTAGCGCAGCTGGGCGCGTTGGAAGGTAAACTTTTGGGATTGAATAGGGACCCCCCTAAATTGCCCCCACGAAAATTTGACAAAGGATGTTGGGAATGTGGCTCTGAAGAGCATATCAGATATGAGTGCCCCAAACTAACCCCAGAACAAAGGGAACAGTATTTCAAAAGGAGCCGCGGCGGCGGAGCATCCAGAGGAAATGGACGTGGGCGCGGCGGAGGACAACGTGGTGGCTATCAGGGAAATAATCAAGCCCAAGCGATGCAGCCAGGTATGGTGCCCATGCAATACGCATATCCGCAGTGGCAACCAGCGCAGCCGATGCCTGTACAACCAGCGCAGACGGTACAGAGGGCTGGCGATATGAACATGCAACCGCAAATGATGGCTTATCAAACGCCGCCAGCTAACTGGATGGCTATGGGACCGGATGGGCGCATGCAACAATATAACATGCAACCGGTACAGGTAAGTAACCCACACGTAGAGTCGCTGAACCCCACGCGAGTGTCCAGTACAACTGGAATGACCATGCATGTGCGCGAAGATGATCGCTGCATGATGATACGTCCCGTTAATAAATTAATCCCTGTGATGCAAGGCCTGGAATTAGAGGATGAGGAACCTGACGAACTGGTCCCAGAGTCACCCGAAGAGCAGCAGCGCACTACTGGAATGCATGTGCTCGCGCAGGAGCGGGAATTCTGGATCAAACCATGGGCATACATGCGAACTGAAAAAGGTTACCTGTTTCGAACTACCTGGCTGGCCTTTCTACGCAGGATTGGAATGCATGATTTGAAAGAAACGGACTGTACGTTGTGGCCTAATTGCCCTGCAGACGACCACTCGGACACGCTGACTGAGGTGCCCTTGGATGTGCTCATGAACATCAGCCTGGACCCGTTTCTGTACGCCACGCCGGCCGCCCTGCCGCCACGTACTGGCTCCAGCAACCAGGTAGACAGGTATATGGGTTTTCTGTCTACTGAGGAAGGGGTGCGCCCCGCGCCGCGCGCATATTCAGAACCCCCCTACATGCCTCAGGTCGCACAGTCGCTGTTTTTCGTATTGGCAGTTGGGTTAATTATAATGGGATTAGCCTTTTTGCCGGGCGCGGGCGCGACTACCATGCCCTCGTTTCCACTGCTCTGCAGCGATTTGACAGATCACTACGATTTATACACGTACCCCCCTCTACCCAATTGCACGGCTATTGTTGACACTACGGCGTCATTAGAACGGCCACGAAAATTGACACTGACAATCTACAAGCGAAATATGGTAGAATATCGTGCGGCAGCACACAGGTGTGTGGCCTCGATTCGAACGGCAAAGACGTATCAGAACTTCTGGGGCGACGTCACGCTGGAAAAGTTTGATTCTAACCCCCGATCTGTGGGCGCCGCCGAGTGCGAAGGCATGATTAAATATCACAAGTGCAACAATGGGCCCATGACCCCTGTGAGCGATTTGGACAACGCATGGGACACCCAGTACCCCACCAATGTTAGCTACTCAGGACATGGATTATACTGTTGCAAATGGGTGAGTGAAACGACGCCACATTGTGGGCTGTTTCGAGGGGAAGTACGAATGAGATATGGAGCCAACACCATGCAAAGCACGCTGGGTGAGGTTAGCAAGTGCAATTATGAATTGGGTGCATGCACGCTAGAAGACGGCAGCCAATTAACTTGGAAGCCGAACCCGAAGGCGGAATGCCCTTATGAAAAATGGCGTGAAATGCATGGACGCATTAGACAGGACATCTGGCTAGCTGATGATCATACACTATCACTGTCCTTCAGAGCACATGAAGAGGTTGAATCATGCGGCATTAAATTATGGAAATCGGACCAGGATATTGTAGTGGCGCCATTTGCGAAGGCAGTGATTCGAAGCGTCAGACAAAAACGAGCACAAGGTCGACCCACGCTGGGAATAGTGAGCGCAGGCCAATTAGCAGCCAGCATGCAGGCGGTATACGAAACAGCAGAACAAACCATGCGCGCGCAGGCCGTAGCCACCTGCAAGAATGTGCAACACTTCCAAGAATTTGTGCGCCTGGCTATGAGCGAACATGCAACTACGACAGCCCGATGGTACATGAATGATAACGAAATAATTGCCAAACCCGCGCCGGACGGATTTCTGGTTCACAAATGTTTTGCGGTAAAAACATACGAGATCATGAAAGAGGAGAAGTCTCCAGAATGCTACGAAACAGTACCTGTGCAAGTTAGCGTACACGGGCAGAATGTGACGTTGCACATGAATAGGTTGACAAACATTTTGCATTTTCAAGCGATCCCGGGCTCATGCACCAATGCGCACAATCGTGTGGTAATGTTAAATGGACAATGGTACAAATATCTACCGGAAGTCGGCGGCCTGGAACATTTGCCTATGTATAACACCCACAGTTTTCCGCAGAAATGGCAGCAGGAAAAAGTCAGGGATGTGCATCATCAGATTTTTGCCGCCACGACTATGTACAATTTGTCAGAATTATTGCCGACGACCACCCTGAATGACGTATGGCACGCGTATTCTATCGTGCGACAAATCACGCAGGGGGCGGAGCCGAGAGTGGAATCACACATGCAAAGACATCGAACCTTGGCAAAATCGGTATTAGCGCTGGGATGGTGGGATTTCGACACCTGGCGCACCTGGCTACAAGTATGGATCTATCTGATATGTGCACTGGTCACCCTGCAGTATTTGCTAGCCGCGCTCATGGCTGCAGCGCCGGAAACGGCCGTGACTTTGGTGAACAGGGCAAAGGAAAAAATCAAAAGGCGACCAAAGACAGAAGAAAAGTCCAATATCATTGTCGAATTGGCTGAGGACCGCCCTAGCGAACAGGTAAAGGTAAGAACGGTAATTAACCCGTGCGTGGGAATGCCAAGTGGCATGCCCGCACTCATGGGCGCGCGTCGTTTTCCCGCTATACAATACAGTATCAACAGAAAATGCGATCTGGAAGAAGAATCAGTGTGCATGATCACTTTTTCGACGGAAGAAAGAGACAACATCCATCAAGTAGCCAATCGACGTGAAGAGATTGTGCATGTGTACTACAGCCCATCCATTACCATAACCATTGATGGGAGAGAATATCGAAGATGTCTACTGGACACAGGCGCCATGCGTTCATTATGCAACAGAGACGTGCTGATGCGACACAAGGAAAAGGCTACTAAGCATGATGAAGTTTCACCTATTGGAGCCCTTAGGTGTGCAGCAGACTCGAAACTTTTGGTATTGGGGCAAATGGAAGTACCGGTAACCATGGGAAACCACACCTTCGGGATTGTGTTTCAGGCAGTGAACGGATTAGCTGGTGAAATTCTAATTGGTGCAGATGTCTTACGGCACATGGTAGTAGACCTACCTGCAAGGGAATTACGAATCCCTACGGCTAATGCGATCATTCCCTTTGATAACCCAGACCCGGAAGTGCAGCAGCGCAGAATTTACGCTATTGTGAATGAAAAAATAGAAATTCTGGCTAGGCATGAAGCGCTAGTGACCGCAAAATTATCTGCCCCCATGGATGAAAGGTTATTTACGGTCATGGGATTGGATACGGTAGGTGAACGCTGTGGCGTTATGGCTGCTTCAGCGGCCTATGAAACTAGTGCCCCTGTGTTTCAGGTGAGATGTGCAAATGTACGAAACCAGCCCGTAGTGCTGCAGGTAGGACAGCGCATTGCAGTGGTCGAACCAGTGGACTGCGTGCTGAAGGTGAAACCTGGAGACCCTCCCGCTGAATGGGTGAAGCAGTGCTATGACAGAGATGTGTGTCGACAGGTTCAAGCGACTGAACCCCCCCCCAAAGTAGCCGAAGACAAATTAGGACCTCCACTGCAAGTTGCATGTCCAGATGGACACGTGATGGAATTTACCGTGCCAGAAACATTGACGGACGAACGCAGAGAGGAACTGAAAAAGGTGATTTTGCAGTACAAAGAAGCTTTTGCCCGACACAAGTATGACATCGGCTACAGCGAATTAGTGGACTACCGGTTGCAATTGGTGGACAAAAAGCCAATTGCTTGCAGAATGTACCGGTTGAGTCTGGATGATCAGCAATACTTAGAAAATCATTTGAGATGCCTTATCGAGCACGACATCGTGGAGCCCAGTACGAGCCCGTATTGTGCCCCCACGCTGGTGGTATCCAAACCGGATGGATCAAAGCGGATGGTAATCGATTACAGACGCCTGAACGCTGTTTTGCACGCTCCCCAATTCCCATTACCCCGCTTAGATGAAACAGTCGAATCTTTATGTAGCTGCAAGTATTTTTAGCAGTGCTGACATAAATCAGGCTTTCTATAACATTGCTTTGCATCCAGATGATCGACACATCACGTCATTCAGAAATGTTTTTGGACAATTTCAACTGAAACGTTTACCCATGGGATTAAAATGCTCACCTAGTTTAGCGCAGCGCTGTTTTGAATTAGCCATGGCCGGTTTAATACATAGAAATGTGCTACTATACATCGACGATTTACTAATTTATAGTGCAACCTGGGAAACCCATTTATATGACATAGGACAGGTGTTGGAAAGATTAATTAGGAATAATTTCAAAATTAGTCCGAAAAAGTGTTTTTTCGCACGCGTCACAGCTGTACGCTTTCTAGGATTTATGATTGGTCGTGACGGCGTGTGCGTACCAGATGATAAACGGCACATTATTCAGGACTGGCCGGTACCCACTACCGTAAAAGAGGTAAAGGGATTTCTGGGAGCTATCGGTTTTTTCAGACGCATGATTCACAGATGCGCAGAGCTAGCTGTACCCTTGTCAAATCTCACGCGTACGGGACCAAGAGAAAATTACAATAGCGACACCCCGGTGGATTTGACATCGAAACCCAAGGCACTGGAAGCTTTCCATAAGCTCAAGGAAGCATTATTAGGAAGCCCATGTCTGCAGTTTCCCGATCCCAAACGAATGTTTATAATTATCACGGATGCCTCTAAAATTGCTGTTGCAGGCGTGTTAGCACAACGAGCAGAGGACGAGAAAATACTACATGCATGTGCCTTTTACAGCCGGAAGTTAGGAGCAACCCAAAGCAAATGGCCAGCGATTTCCCTGGAAGCGTGTGCAATCTACGAAAGCATACGTAACTGGCATTGTTATCTGGCGGGACGGCCCTTTGAAGTCTGGACTGACGCCAAGAGTATTTCGTGGGTAAAGAATCCTAATTTAGAGACTACCCCGCACGCCATGCTGCACAAGTTCGCTTTAGCAATTACGCCGTACCAAATCACGTTCAAGCATTTGCGGGGAAAAAGCAACGAATTAGCAGATGCATTATCCAGAAGGCAAGACGCACCAGTGGTATTCGACGAGAAAAAGGACCTGGACGAGGCCTTTGAGCAGTTCGCACAAGTTACGTGCCGTGAAATCGCTATCCCGCACGATAGGCAGGTTACGGTAGCTGCGGCAAGCAGGACAGCGTACCAGCCAATCAGCGTAAACGAGGAGGCGGAGTTACTGCGACCAATCAGCGACCGGACGCGCGGGCGAAAAGAGGCGGAGCCACCCGGGCTGCGAGAGCGGCAGCGGAATGCGGAAGCGCCTGGAACCGGAACAATGGCTGGTGGTTCAGGAGCCGGAAATGAAGTTGTTCCGGGTTTGACGAGTGCAACTAAGCGCAGTACAATTATGGCACTACCCCCAATGACTCCGGTTGACAAATTGAAGCGACTACAAGCAGAAGAACCATACATAGCCACAACTATAGAAGTGTGTCGCGCAGATAATTTTTACAGCGCCGCGCCGTATTTTATTGACCAATACGGTTTATTACGTCGCCAAGCGGGAACGTCCCAGATACCAGGTATACAATTATACGACCCCGTATGTATTCCGTCGGAATTAGTTCCATTTGTGTTAGAATTAGCTCACAATCACCCTACGGCGGGCCATTTAGGAATAATAAAAACATTCGAAAGGTTGCAGGAATTCGCGTGGTTTCCAGGAATGCGGCCAGAAAGTGCGCGCTGGGTTGCCACCTGCCCTTCGTGCAACGCCAAGAAAGGTCTCAGAGCGGCAATGCGAACTCAAATGGTGTGCCGCCAGGTAGCCAAAAGGCCAGGTGATGTGATAGCGGTAGACGCAATAGGACCTTTACTAACCACGAAACGCAGAAACCGACATGTGTTAGTATTTGTTGATCAGTGCACACGTTTTGGAATTGCTGTGCCCGTTCCCGACATAAAACAAGACACAGTATCATTTGCATTTCTGTTGCACATTTTGCCTATATTTAGTGTGCCGGCCATTATACTCAGTGATAACGCCCCTAGCTTTACCGAGGGCACTTTTGCCAAGCTTCTACAATATTTGAACGCGACCCAACATACATCATTTGCGTACACCCCCAAGAGCAACGGAATGGTGGAACGTAGGAATGGTGTTCTGATGGAAATAGTATCACACTACGTAAATCGTACACATGACGATTGGGACATACATTTAGGCGCCGCTGTACACGCGTACAATACATCGAAACACCCTTCCTTGCAAACCACCCCCTATGCGTTGCTATTTGGCAAGCCTGCTGCGTCCATGTGGGAGCGAATGATCGAGCCTCCCCCTGACAACGAGGCATTGCCCTCATTGCCGCATAAGCGCGCTCTTATAAATGAATTAGGCGCTCGTCTAACCACAGCACGCGAAGCAGCGCATACCGCTTTAGCAAAGGCGCAGCAAAAAGAGCAATTTTACGCCAATCGCCGTGCGCGCCGATTGAATGTGCAACGCGGGCAAGCGGTACGCGTATACACGCCGCGTATTACTCAGTTGACGGGCCCCAGTAAGAAATTCGCGCCTCGCTTTATCGGCCCGTATGAGTGCATTGATTATGCCCACCCATTAGTGACTTTATTCAACAATATTAATAAGAAAATTTATGTAGTTCATGCGGATCGTTGCAAGGCAACCAGTGAATATTTAATTCCCCCTTCTTACAGTGAATTATACGGCGACGACTAAAAAATTGATTAATTAGCTGATTAATTAGCCGTTACGATCATCGCCGTCGCGTCAAACAACACGAAACCAGGTACAACAGGTATGAAGTGTGTGTGAAAGTGTGTGTGTTTTGTTAGGAAGCTCGTGCACCCCTTTTGCCCACGGGCGACTGGACCGCACGAGTTCTTGTTACTTTCCCCGTTCATAAAACTTCGCAATTAATTATTTTATCACATTATTATAATTATAATGGCTTCGGCCTCTCGCAAACGCCCATTCGAAGGTGCAGACGCCCCGCCCATTAAATCCAAGGAGACAAATACACATGGTGCCTGCGGCGGCGGAACCATTCCCCCGCGACAACTTTACCGCGCGCAGCAGATGCAAAATGGACCGGAAATCTACCCCAGCAGAGGGAAATTCGAAGGTTGGGTAGATAGGGTGTATATTGACTCGGGCGCGGACGGGCATGTTGAGTATCAGTGCCATGTGAGAATTTCTGAGCAGACGATGGCGATACTCAGCGAAAACGAGCAGTGGGTGAATGCGGATGAAGCTTATCCGTATTTCTATTATTCGAATAAGCGGGCCAAGGCGGCTAGGGACAAACGGACCACTCAGCTGGTGGATTTGTGCGCGAAAATTCAGAAACAACACCCCTCGATGTTCCTGCCCCTAGTGCGCCACGGGATGCGTTTCTCGGCGACCGCAATCGCACAAAAAATAGAAAATCCCCGGTACTGGGAGTTTACCGGCGTCGCGATTTGGGGTAATCAGACAAAATGCCCCTTAAACGTTGCCGCCCCCGTGGTCGTGAGTACGCAGGGCACGCGGCGCGTCACTCAAGCGGCACGTACACTGACGCGCGGCGACACTTCCGGCTACCAGCCTTACACGAGCGACTGGAAAACAGCGCGGCTGCGAGCGGCCTTCACGCCGTCGAATTACAAAAATCTGGAACCGCTGGGCGCGGCGGAGCGAGGTGATGCCGGGCCGGAAAAGCTGGTCATTTTGCACAGAGAATATGTGAGTGACAGCAGAGTGGAAAATTTGAGTGCGGGACAGTTGGGGCTGGCCCACGTCGAGTATCACGACTTGAATGATCTGGACGTGTTTGGCGACGAATTCTACGGCCATGCGTACGGGCTGCAGGTCGCTACGGCCGAGGATATCAGCACATCGGGCATCCAGCCAGACACAGAGAACAGAGACAACATGGACTCGTTTCTCAGGTATAAATTGGGCATTTTAGCAGCGGCTCACTGCTACAACGAGTCATTTTTGCGATTTCGGGCGAAACGCGCAACGGACGTGTGCGCGCATGTGTCCTGGGAGCACACGCCGCAGGGCACTGCATGCGATATTATGGTGCGCCGCCCGGACCCAGAAGAGTTGCAAGCTGACACTTTCGAAGGACCAGAAGAGCAGCGCGTGCGTTTGCTGGAGCAGGTGAACACGCAGACACAGCTGTTGAACCAGGCGACGCCCATGTCGGTGTTGAGCTTGGTGCAGGCCAGACCGGACGAAGACAAACCAGCGGCGGGCAGCCCCAATCTATCAGTCAGAATTACCAGCGTGGAATCAGAGCCAACAACTACAAGGCTGCGTGCGAAGTTGGACATGGCGGCGTCGCAATCAGCACTGCCCCGAACCCTGGAGAGTGGAAGATACATGGTGCGCGGCTCGAACGACTCGCCCAATTACGACCGAACCATGCGATCACTGCAAGCCGCCCTGAATAAAGCGCCGGTCGGCTGGGTGCCAAAAGTGGTCCAGGGGTCAAAAGTACTCACCCTGGAGGCGCAAATCCAATTAGCTGTGATATTGAATTTGCGTCTGCTGGATGACGAAACTGACTGGGCGCTCATTAGCCGCGAGGCTAGTGAGTCGTACGAATCATTGTTCAGAGGAAAAAACGAACAAATGATTCAGGCCAAATTAGGTGAGTTTTTGCCGCAGCAGGGGCAGGTAGAAGTTTTAGGAGCTGTGATCACAGCCGTGCGAATGCGCAAACCCCTTTTGATTATGTGTGACTCGCCTTTCGGGTCCGGGAAGACGACCACACAAAATCAACTGGCGTATGTGTGTTCACGCGGCTATAATTATTATAACTCGAGACCCAGGGTGCGCGCGGGCTCCGACTTGCCATCGGACAAGCAGCCGAACGCCAAATACCATTCGACGCTCATCACGTGCACGGTCAACTCGGCGGCCGACGAAGGCGCTCGCAGGGCCCTGGCCAACCTGAATAAATTAGGGCAGCGGGATATTTTTGGGGCTTTAGAAGTCTTATTGCGGGAGCGCGCGAAATGGACCGCCATGGCTGATACGCCATTTTCTGAAATGCAAAAACTGGAGGGTTTTGAAGAATTTTTGAAATTAAGAGCGGCATTTCCGGTGCGCGTTTTGAGTCCCATGTGGGAAACTGACCCCACTTATAACACCACCCCCGCGACCCAATTGCCAACCCTGCACACCCTAGCACAGCGAACCGGCCACAACATCGTCCGCCTCAGCCCCGAATGGACGGCAGCGCTGGAAAAGTACGACGGCGCCAAGAAGGACTACGAACTGGTGGACGAAATCATCAACAACTGCACGGACGACGCCGTCATACGCGCGCAGCTGACCGAACAAGTGCCATTTCTCACCGCCGACGATGGAGACGAGCAGCCATTCGATGACTTCGAGGCAGGCGTGGCGGGCGCCCGGGCTGGTGAGGCTAGTTTAGCTGATCAGGGATTTTGGGGTAAGGTGCTGCGTAGGGCGCTGTCTAAATATGTCAGGGCTACGGTCAGGCTGCACCGGGTGTTCTTGGAGGTGGTGCAGCCCGGTCAAATCCATGTCACTTTGGACTCCGCCCACGACGCCCGTATAAAAAGTGTGACTGCGTGCGCGGTAATTATTGACGAAGCGTCTTTGGCGTCTGACGCTGCAGTAATTAGCGTGGCTCAGGCGGCTCAGCTCCCAGTGAACGGCATGTTGCTTCTATTTGGAGACAGTAAACAATTGACGCGTATGATTCGCGTGCAAGACTGGGTGGAGCCTGTCCTGAAACCCGACCCCACCCTCATTGATAGGCTCACACAATACCAACTATGTCCCGTGGTTCACTTGGAAACAGTGTTCCGCGGGCATCGCCAGCTCATTCAGGCCAACTCTGTGGCGGCGTACAATGGACTGCTACGCGCTTACAACGACACTGCAGCGCACGGCGCCACCATGTTGCCCGCGCCTGGCGACTTCGAGGATGGCGTCATGCTGTCATCGACACTGGTGCACCAGGGCTGCGAATCGAAAGAAGGCATGTCCATTATCAACAAAAAGGAGCTGCGCATCATCCTGCACCTGTACGACTACCTCGTGGCCACAGTGAAAGAAGATCCCACCCTGCCCTGGGCAGATCTTACCGATCCCGCTAGTTTGCTAATTGTCTGTTTTTATGCGGCGCAGGCGCGCGCCCTAATCAGTCGATTAGTAGCCCATACAGAACACGACGCGGCTTACTGGGCCACCCGCGTGATCACTGCCGACAAGGCACAGGCCCGTGAAGCGGAAGTGGTCATCGTTTCCTGCGTGCGCGGCAGCCCGCCTACCGACTCCGCCCAGCTGGATGCCGATCCCAAGAAGGCGTACGGTAGAGTTGGATTTGTAGCGGAGTTGCCCCGGGGAAACGTAGCCACCTCCCGCGCCAAATGTGTGCGCATCGTGGTGGCCAACGCCGAGACCATGTTGTGGTCAACCTTTTTTCACCGGTTTCTGACGGTCGAGCACAAAGCCGACCGGATTTACTCTTACGAGTCAGGCCAAATTTGGGGAAACGTGATGGGATTTTGGCCTCCGGAATGGCGCCCGCGGGCCGACTTGAAAGAACTAGTCGGACCGGACAGGTACCCGGCCCTCGAAGAAGAACTGCAGGCGGAATGTTTGTCTGACATTGAAACCGCCACAGCGGGCTCTGACTCCTCCGCAGACGCGCGGGAGGAGGGTGTGCCGGTGTTGGAGGAAGTGGTGCCCATTGTCGAACCAGTTTACCGCCCTAATGAAGAATATTCCCCCATTAGCAACGACATGGCGGCCATGGCACTGCAGAACGTAGCCGAGCCCCCCTCGCCGCCGCCCGAGCACCACGACGCGGTCGAGGCCATCCCACTGCCACCGGAGGAAGCTCCAGCGCAACAGGTAGAACACCACATGGAAAATGGTAATTGTGAAAATTGATACGAAACAATTTTTGTCAAAAGCCCAGTTATCAAAGTTTCAATGTAATAATTCATGCACAACTTTTGTCGTCAGGAGAAACAGACAACTCTGTAACAAAAAATAATCAGCAAACAACAAACATACTTGTTAATATTCCATGAAAACAATTAGAAAATCTTGTCGACGATCAATTTTCACACGCACGGACTGCGACATGTCGGTTGAGCAGGTAACTTGAATGTTGATTCCAAACTGCCCATCCAGCAGTGGCACGATGCTGTGAAATAATACAGATTAGTAGTCTGATTAATTAGTTTCCAAAATCAAAAAGAAAAAACTTTTTCTCACATCGAGCCCTGAGCGGGAACCAAAATTTCGAAGTTTCGAGCACAAAAAGCCGGCACGGCAGAAAGCTGATGCCATAATTCAAATGAAGACGAGCCATATTTGCACCCCCAGGGCATGTGACTGCCACAGCCGTCCACCGAAAAATGCAGAGAAGGCATGATTTTTGAATAATCAAAAAACGGCGCAAAACACTTTTTCTGAACATGTCGTTTTTAGCCCGGAGGTAAAAAATTAATGGCTGGTGGGATTGTAGGTAGAAATATGGCTAACTAATCATGCGTGAAAACGTAACGACAACTTTGCGCAGACACTCCGACGACTCGAGAACGACCATGTGCGACCGAATGACGACCCGCGGTGCACAGGGAAGTCACAGTGAACGTGCGGTTCGCTGTGCACTGCAAATCCGCCAACGAAGCCGCAGCCCCAGGACGGTACGCCCGAATGGACACTACTGCGGCCCTGAATTTATTAATTGATTCTTTTCCGTTAATTATTTAATTATTTCCCGTGTGACGCTAATTTTTAATTTTCATTTTAGTGATTCATTAATTAAGCTAATTAGGTTACCCGCATTTTGAGTTAATTAAGTGACTACTTCCGTTTTTTCTTTTTAAATGCATTTCCCAACATGTACTTTCGAATGTTATAATTTTTAGGTTTAATCAAGTTTACATTTTTGGTCAAAAGGGTGCAGTGTCTGGGAATGGGTTAGAAAGACTTTAATGTTTCTGGTTAAGCTAACAGGTGTTGACTCTGTTAAATGCTTAGACGCCCCGATAGATAACATTCAGAAAATTCCCTGACCAAGTGCTTTTTACTTAGGACTAGGTAATGGGTGGAAAAGTGGCAAACGGCAATTATTGTCGGCATGCGACTGCAAGACACATGCAGAGCACAGTTTATAGTGAAGAGCACAGTAGTGCCAATTAATTATTCCCATCACCCAGGGTGATTGGTGAACTCACAAGTGCTAGTGTTTTGTGGCGTGTGTTTAGTCCCAAAGTTCCAACCCTTACCCGGCAATGCAATAACCTTGAACAAACCCCGCAAATGAGCGTTCTTTCTGTGGCCTTGGTCGGGCGCGCTATAAAAATATTTTTTCACCTAAAGGGGCGCAGGTTGATAACACGTGTCACACCACCTGCTCTGAGTTGCACCGTAACCTCTGAATAGAACCCAGCTAATGACACTCACCTTTGAGATGAATTGCATTTTAATTACGTCAGTGATAACCACAGTTACTTTACGCTTGATTTAAATTACGGTTGCACCCGTTCGATTAATTAGTTATTTTTCCCGCATTGAATTAATTTACTTGTGCCTCGTACGCTATGTTTACGGTTTTCCAGTGATCATTGAATTTGCCTTATTAATTCGCTTATTACGGTTAATTGTTGTGTCTTTGATTTAGTATTCGTTCCGCTTATGGTAGGTTTTTGGTGATTATAAAACGCGCTGATTTTACATTTTTTCACCCACTAGAGGCTATACGACTCACTTGAGCTATTGTGAAATTGACTCTGACTACATCGCTAAAATAAAGTTTCCCGTGAACCCAACTTGGTCCCCCTGAAGCATACTAACTGCTTGGATTTTAATTTGAATTTTATTAATTTCGGCTTTGCATTAATTACGGCTTTTTAACAATTAATCGAAGTAAAACCGCTGGCAGCAGTTACGAAAGGGAGTGGTAAGTTGCCGTGTCCGTCCTCAGGAACTGTCAGGACCCCAAGGGGTACTGGCGCCGTTCCTGATTTGCGTGTGAACATCCCCGTACCATAAAAACCAATTATTTATTTAATTAAGCACGCAAGTGGAAGCGCAAAGGGACCGGAATTTGCAATTCTCCGCCGCGGCAAAACTCGACGAGTGGCGTATTTTTGTGGTAAAAACGGAAAGTAGTAAAATTAGTAAAAACGTAAAATATCTGACATTGATGCGTTTTGGCATGCAGCCAGCTGTGTCTTATATTAGAGGTATACCTTATATTAGAGGTATACCTTATATTAGAGGTATGTATTATATTGGTTTTGTCACGTTTAAAAAGGCCAAAAGGTATACCTTATATTAAAGGGTACCTCATATTAGAGGTATACCTTATATTGGAGGTAATATGGTACATATTCAATGTATTGGTGTTTTTATATTCACAGATATTCACATAAATATTTTTCCCGTATTTTCAGTGCAAAACTGCATATATGTGTGCAGTAATTTTTAAAATCCACAGACAACATGCTAAGGCCAGAAAAACGTTACAAAGCGTAAGTACATTGAAAGCGTAAGCGTAAGCGTAAGTATAAATGCCCAAATTCTCAGGTATTTCGGGTAAGTGTAAATATACATTCGCAACTCTGCCGAACGCATGAACATCGAGAGTGTTTATTTAGCTGCAGATCTGTGTTGGTTTTATTTACTTATGGTATGGGCCGTCTCAGCTTCGAAAGCGATTCAAAATTTGTCGAATGTTATCTTTAATTGATGTTTGCATAGGTAGTTTTTTCAGTGTGCATGGGTGGAATGTGTAGCTGTATGAATTTATTTTCATTAATTTTTGGTAAACTCAAAATACAAAGCATTTTTTTAGAAGCATGACAATCATTGGCTTTCACGGCTGCGGCGATAAAATACCTTGGTACCATATTTCTTCTAATAGAAGGGCGCCCTTCTATTTTTTCATCAACTTTTTTACCTGCCCTTCTATTGGAGACGCCCTTCTATTGGAGACCGCCCTTCTATTGTTTTCATCAACTATTCAGCCAATCTTTTTTAAGTTATGCTAAGGTTTTTAAAAGTGTTACATCACAGACAGTTCATAGAATGGGTGTAAATACATAGAATAGAAGTAGGCAACATTTGCTGAATATTTTTTGCTGGGCACAGAAAGGAAGTGTGCCAATATTGGGCAGATCTCAAATTCAATAACGCCAAAATAAAAAAATTGTTTAGCATGGAAACAAGAATTTTCCCTGTATCTAGTTACCATGAACAAAAGCATTTTCAACATCACTTTAGTTTTTTTAAAGTGTCACAATTGGGCACATTTGGAACAATCAGGAACAATTGTTTAACTATCCCCAGCAAACATTCTACAAGTGCATGCTGTATCCAGCAAAGTGTTGAAGTCCACACATTTTGCTGTATAATTGAGTACTTTTTCCCTGTAAAATGTAAAAGTGAGTACTTTTCCGCATAGAGTATGTAGAAGTGGGTACTTTCTCATAGAAAATGTAAAAGCTACTACTTTTCACATGTGGGAGAGATTTTTACACGGGAAGGCATCACAGATGTCATTTTCAATTATTATGTAGCTTTATATAGGAAATTGATATGATTTCTTAAAGATTTCTCTATAGTAGAAACAAAAATACATTGTTACATTTGTACTTTTTAAAAGTATGCATACAGGTGAGTACAGGTACTCTCTCCAAAGTATCCCCAAATATGTAAATGTACCCACACAATGCTCAAGTATATGTATTTTACAAGTAAATGAATATACATTCTAACAAATGTGCAATCTGCGCCAAAAACTGATTGTCCCGATATTTCTGGAACACACTCAGTGATATTTCACCAGTGACACCCGGTGGGCCCTCAGAGTAGCAATTCCATGGAAACTCCATGGCGATACTCTTCACAAATTTATAATCACTTATTTATTGTGCCATCCATTTCATTCAATGTACCTATCGAGTCCATACACCGGCATAAGCGGCGTGCGTCAGGGATATAAAAAAACGAAAAGCGCTATAAATAGGGTACACAATAAATTGGATACAAAATGTCGATGATCCAAATAAAATATTATCATTTTTGCAAACATAAAACGCGTTGAAAAGAGCGGGTGAATAGATGTTTCTTTTAAAAATGTGTACCGTATTTCCTCGTAGTAACCCCCTCGAATTGACCCCCATGAAATACCCCCTGGTCTGAGCGACCTGTGGAATAATAACCCCCCTAAATACCCCCCCTCGAATAAACCCTCGTCAAAATTTGCGAAAAAATGAACCCTCTGGGTGTTTTACGAGGAAATACGGTAGGTTAATGTCGCTTTTAAATTGATTTTCAAATTTTCAATAGAACAGAAGATCATAAAATGCATGCATTAATTCAAACAGATTAATCTAGAAGGACCCCCTCCAATATGTATAGGTATCTGCCAAGAAGAGTGATATGAGAGTCATTTGTAGTATTGTATTGACTTCTTTCTTGACAATAAAAGCCTAGGAAAACAAACATCCAACATTTATCGCTTGGATGTAAACAGTGAAAAGTCTTTGCTATCAATCGAGACGCAGTCAGGGGTCATCAGCGCCGTGCCTGGCGTAGGTGGGCCCATTGCCGTTGATGGCGGGCGCGGGGTACAGCTTGCACTGCTGCAGCGCCGAGCTGAAGTCGAACGACACGCACGAGCCGTGTCTGAGCCGTGAGGCAAATGGTGCTGCTAGTGCCAAATTGGGACAAGTGTGACGCGAACTGACTTGAGACAGTGCCAGGCGCACTCCCTGCCCGCATATGCTTCATCTGCGAACTGGGGGCCGCTCAGGGTGCTCAGGGGGGTCGCGTCGCTCTGCACCCCCGGCGCCCCACGCTGCGTAGGTCTGTAGGTGGCCATGGCTGGTGCATCTGTAAATTCAGTGTCACATCACAGCTCACTTCAATTTCCGGGAGTGGAAAAAATTTCCATTTCCGTTTTTCAGCCATCGTTATTTTCGACACCATTATATGCCATACGTAAATAAACAGCGTTCGGAACAGGTCCGGCAGTCAGTTTCTGACCGGACTGCTGTCGCCATAACTCCCGCTGTGGGGGGAATTAAGAGATGAAATTTGGGTGGGACGTTGCCGACATTGCCCCCCCCCTACTATACTCCAACGCAGGGGCAACAGCGACCCCCAACAGTGTGGGTTGCCGTATACGCGCAAATTTTTTTTACAGATTTTCGCTGTCCGCGTCAAGTCCGGCACCCAGTGGTTTTTCATCACTTCGGGTGCCATCACTCCAGAAAAGCGGACACGAAATAGCTGAAATTTTGGGGGGTTATCGTCAACATCCTGTGGCACCATCGACTCACCAAAAGTGTTGCTCACTGCGTATACCGCGCTGTTTTTTACAGATACAGTGTACGCATCAGGTCCAGGACCAACTTGCGTTTCACTGAGCCAAATTCACTTTAAATAAATTTTTGATTAGACACTTGAAAAGTTGGTTTAGGATGCCCTCTAGGGAAGGGTTGAAGGTATAAAATTGCATAAAAAACCTTACCCCAAAAATGCCCCACTAAGGAATTTTAATGGGGGTGAATGTGATGTAGTCATATATGACATCATCACCATACAAATTTGTACTGTGATGATGTCATACGTGATGTCAGAACAGTCACCCCCATTAAAATTCCTTAGTGGGGCATTTTTGGGGTAACGTTTTTTACGCAATTTTATACCTTAAACCCTTACCTAGAGGGCATCCTAAACCAACTTTTAAAGTGTCTAACAAAAAAATATATTTTAAGTGAATTTTTAGGATGCAACTGTAGGGGCATTGCTAAAATTTCGCTTAACAGGTAAGCTCACTGCATTGTACAGTATCGTATGGGTCTGTAGAATTGTAAAACTGCATTACATGACTGCATTGAGCATTTTTGAAAACATTTATAGGGTGCCGGACCTGATGCAGACAGCACATTTATTAAAAACGCGTTATACCCGCGAGCGACACCTTTGGTCGGTCGCCGGCGCCCGCCATTTAGTGTACAGTAAGGGGATGGGTGTCGGCTATATTCCCCCAGTTTCAGCTTTGTCCTGTCCGCGTTTCTGGAGTGATGGCACCCGAAGTGATGAAAAACGACTGGGTGCCGGACTTGACGCGGACAGCGAAATTCTGTAAATTTTTTTGCGCGTATACGGCGACCCACACTTAGGGGGGTCGCCGTCGCCCCTGCGTTGGAGTAAACTGGTGGACAATATAAATGGAAAATTCACAAAATAACATTTTAAAAATCACACAAGCAAACCATCAGGCTGTCACTTAGTGTGAGGGTGCCCCAAAGTATATACTATATATAACCAAAGTGGCACCCCCTCAGGCCACCCTTGTTGCTGAAAATATTTTTATTCCACTTTTTTTCTGGTCAATATAAATGGAAAATCCATACAAATTTTTGTTCAGGCCAGAATTTGATTTATTTATAAAATGGATTTGGGATGGTTTAGGCCACTGATTTTTTGGGACATATGAGATGGTGACTTCCTGCAACTATTCCACCCCCTCACAACCAACACAATTCCTACACCAAAATTTTGCTGAAGATCAAACCTGAAATATTTTTTTGAACAAAACATATATTGGAACTAATGTGTCTTACACAGCCCCAGGCTTATGATACAGCACATGGTGGCCAGGACTGGCTTCCTAAGTGTCATGAGCAACATGTGGCTGGTCCTGCACCACATTGTTGCACAAAGATTGCATTTATGGCGATCAGTGGAAATACCACTGTTCAAAGACAGTATTTCCGTAAAAGTGTGACCGGCCTCTGCAGCATCTGCATGCAAATCATTAAATGCTAGTGCCCATTGATTTCAGGCAACAATTATCTGTTAAACATATACCAGGGGACAACTGGAAATGTGTCCTGTATTTTGTGTAAATGGACCAGACAGATGAAGAGGTCATTCCCAGAAAGTGTAAATTTGTGGTTTTTGCAATCACAATCAAAATGTTTGCACTTATAAAGTTCTTTATATGTTTGAATGTCATGAAGTGGCTGATATCTGCAAATTAGGATGGATTTTTGTGAGGCAGCAGCAGTGTGGGGACAGCAGCGGGTAAACATCACCCTGCAACCTATGTGCGGCTCTGAGCGAGCCATTAGTTATTTTTTTTCCATCAAAAAACTGCCAGCACAAGCGTATCCAATGCTTGTGTTGGCAGCATGCCAAAAATGGCAGCGCGCTTTCCCGCAGCAATATTCTGTGTGGGATTTTAAAATTTTCCATTTATATTGGCCAGAAAAAAAAAAGTAAAATATATATAGAAGGCTGTCACGGCTAACCAGGGGGGTGCTGGGGGATGCCATTTGGGGACAATGTAAAGAAATGTTGGCCCCACATTCACACAAAATTTTAGCTAGATTGGGCTGATCATTTGCACATGAGAATATTTCAAAAATTTATGTAGTCAATTTTCCATTTAAATTGTCCACCAGTTTATAGTAGGGGGAGAATGTCGGCTTCCTCCCACCCAAATTTCATATCTTTATTCACCCCACAGCGGGAGTTATTGCGCCAGCAGTCAGGTCAGAAACTGACTGCCGGACCTGATCCGAACGCTGTTTACTATCTCTCGCTCTATTTGACGCATGGCAAGACACATAAACCTGAGCCATTTTCCAAGGCTATTCTGCCCCAACCAACAAAACCTATTTACGTTTACTCAATAAATATGGATACTCTAGTGCTGCACGTTTACGTTTCTTCCCAAAAAATACCAGTACTCAGTTACTCGCATACTTTCAACGTATTTCGTACGGAAAACCTATTTCAAACAGGCTTTAATAGGCTTTTTCAAGGTATAAAGGAAACAAAAGGATAGTAAAGTTAAATATAGAGTAAAAATAACGAAAATAGCATGTAATAAGGCAAAAACAAATAAACTAGTGCATTTGATGGTTAAAAAGTCCAGAAATTGATTATTTCGTGTGAAAATCGAAGCAACATTTCTCAAAAATACCCACTTTTACATTTTCCAGGGACACAAGTAATTTACTCACATTTACACATTAGTAAAAGTAAAAAATAGACAATTTACGTTTTCTGTACTCACCTGTGAGTAAAAACTAAATGTTTTTGTTTTTGTTAACTTTTGAAAAAGTTCAGTACTTTTAACAACTCTGGCCCCAACCAGCCTTTGACGCACAGAGCACTGTGTTTTGTCTGAGGGGACACCTGCGATGTAGTTCCCGTGCCCACGTTGAGTAGTGCTGTGACTGCTGTCACCGCTGAAAAGTGACAAGTTTGAAGTGGGCCTGAGTTTTTTATCAAATCCAATGGCGCTTTAGTTTCCGACATATTTTGCAGATATGGATGAGAGAGTACAACGTATGAGTTTATTTATGAATCCATGGTGAAATACAATATACCGTATTACCTCGAAATACCCCCACGGGGTTTATTATTTCGCCAGCAAAATTTGAGGGGGGGATAATTCGAGGGGGGGGGGTTATTCGAGGGGGGTCTACTATTTCGCCAAAAAATTTCAGAAATTCCCCATACTCAGACGTAGAAAAATCAAACAATTACATAGATGTATATGTGTTTATAGGATGGATAACTGTATATACACATAAACCCTTCCTTAACATCACTCAATCATCAGTTTAAACGTGTGTTCCGCATTGTACAGATCACATACTGCGGTATTTGTCATGTACATTCTCTTTACACTCAATTTTAGGGGGTATTTCGAGGGGGGGGTTTATTATTTCCTCAGCCGAATTTTTGGGGGGTATTTCGAGGGGGCGGGGTTAATTCAAGGGGGGATAATTCAAGGTAATACGGTAAATAGAATATTGGAAAACTCCCGTAAACTCAACCCATAATCTGGAAACTCCCGTAAACTCAGCCCCTAATTTGTAAACTCCTAAACACTCAGCCCCTAATTTAGCAAACTCCCATCAACTAAACTAAGCATAAACTAATCATCTAAGCATCTAATTTGTCAACCAGTGTCAACACAGTCTCTAATTTTTAACTCCTGTTAACTCAACCCTAATTTATAAACTCTCATCAACCCGACTATAATTTGTAAACTCAGCCCCTAAAAACTAAAGTCAACCCCCTATACATGTGCAATTGACATTCTTGGAATAGCTACTCTGCCATCTATAAACCCTGTTTGTCAAGATTGTAAAGGTCATGTGTGGAAAGGACATTTTGTGCTAATAAACAGTGACTGCATTGTGTGTAAAAACACACACGAATCGGGCAGAATGGAGCTGTGATTGTGCCTCCTATCTTTTACATTAGGCATTCTTTGCATGCAATTCATTCACAAACATATATATTCAGATGGGTGACGCCAAGACACAAAATTAGACTAAAAACTGTGTGTTCCACAACTCACCCAAAATGTGGCCGTTTGGGTTGCAAACTTCAGAATAGGCGTCCTATGGAGTCTACTCTATTGTGTTAAAATTTCATCGCGATAGCTCAACTGTAGCTCAAGCTATCGCGTTTTTCCAGCGGCAGCTGAAAATGCCCACCCCTGTATTTACAGCAATTTTTGGCTGGCTGCTAAAATCACAAAAGAACTCCAATAAAAAGGTGTCACAACACAAGGTGAAATGTTGGCTGATGTGAGGCTTAGCGCTGCGTATGGTTGGTGCTTATTACACCAGTAATCATAGCACCAGATTCATGCTAGCCAGGCAGCAAAATGAAGGCAAACGTACCATCATATCTCACATCCGGCGCGAATAAATCTGAAATTCCAATGCTCACTTTGAGTGCATCCACTCTGCTGCAAGGCAATGTGGTACGGCGACAGTCTGGATTTGTCGGCCTCCTTGTAAAGCTAAAGCAACGGCACCTGTTTAAAAACGCGCCAATTTTTGGATGCTATGCAGCAAGAGCCTCTGCTCACAGTGAAACTATTTGTTTAGTTGTTGATTTCCGAGCTGTCTGTATTTCTCATGTGTCAAGAAGTTGACAAGTCCATTTTCCATCCCAAAACTGTTTTGCTCTGTCCAAATGGAATTTTATGGACACTGAATTTTTCACATATACCATATTTCTTCTAATAGAAAAGCACCGTTCTATTAAAAGAAATACGGTAGGTATGTTGAGAGCAGGGGTTGAAAAGTTGACACTTTATTATCAACATTTGGAACATTAGGTACGGTGAGCACGAGAGAGAGCTTTTTTGGACTCGCAGCTGCCATCTTTATTGGTTTAATTCAGGTAGTTTATTTATTTTGTCACCATTCACGCACACACCTGTCACTGCCGGCCTGCAGACATTGCCGTGCGCATTCATCAGCAGTGGGCGTTGATATCATTGGTAGAGTGAAATGATCATTGAGGTATCGCACTTCCGTGTGTATGGCAGCAGAGACAGATGTGGGCTGCAGGGCTGGTTGCCGCTCTCTGTACTCGCAGATGCCCTGGTGCCTGTGTCACGAGCATAGGCACCATAAGTGCTTGGGCGCATGTGAATGTCACACATTTTGGTGTCACAACAAGCAGAAATTTTACTGTCACATTGTGACAGTCACAAGCGTGTAAATATTCTACACACAAAAGTGAAAGCACAAAATTAGTTTAAAATCGCTAAAATTTGCTCCATTTTGCCAATGTTTGCCTTTATAACCACTATTTTCATGATTACCGTATTTCTCCGTTTATAGCACCCCCCATGCATAACACCCGGGGTGTTATATAGTTTTATAGCACCTGGGGGTGCTATTCAAATTTTTAAAAAATGGCAGAAATTGAATGGTTTGAATACTGTATCTGGCGCCACTCATTGTAATTCCGCGGCACAGCAGGTGCATATTTTTTACATTGAATTAGCTGCGCTGGGAACCAAAACAGTATGCAGGGGTGTTTGTATTTAGAAAATGAAAGAACATGGTAGTTTTTATGCTTTTTTTGCTGTTTTGTTCGGTTGAATGTAAATTCCATGTATAGCACCCCCATTGACCTTAGACAATTTCAATTTTTAGGCAATTTTGGACATTTATGTCTAAAGCAAATTCGACATTTTTGGCTGCCTGCCAACTTCACATACATATGGGCTCTGATAAAAGAGGTGTCACAAGGTGAAATTTTGGCTAATGTGAATATCACAACCTCAAACTGGGACCTTGTGCAATCTATGGTCAAGAGATTTTGAGTGAGAGACACACCACACCGCCAGTTGACAATTTGCTTATACTCGGCGGACCGCAAAGTATGCACAGAATCCTACCATAATTTGATGAACTCTTGTGATAAATCTTGTAATTAATTATTCCATGGTAAAAACGTAATACGTATTAAGATGAAAAAGCTGCATGATTCTTGGTTCATAATCCAGATGGGTTCTGGTAGGTTTCCATTATATACAATGGGGGTAATTCGAGAGGGGGTTAATTCAAGGGGGATAAGTCGAGGTAATACCTTATATGTCTATGGGGTCTTATACATGGCAGTTTTGTTACATTTTTCGACGTCTGCACAGATTTCAAACAAAATTTTAGTAGTGGGATTTCCAAAAATTTGGCGAAATAATAACCCCCGCCCCCCTTGAAATACCCCCGCCCCCCTTGTTTAACCCCCCCCCCCCCTCAAAAATCTCACTCGGGTAAAAAACATTCGAGTAAATACGGTAATCATGTGTCACCTTCTATTGGGTGCCTGGGCATATGGTGCATCTACTATACCACTGTAAGGAGGGTAAAACGCTGCAGCAGTAGTAACATCAAAAGGCCCATTTGGCTC
Source organism: Sphaerolaimus hirsutus (assembly GCA_964036195.1). Taxonomy (NCBI): domain Eukaryota; kingdom Metazoa; phylum Nematoda; class Chromadorea; order Monhysterida; family Sphaerolaimidae; genus Sphaerolaimus; species Sphaerolaimus hirsutus. The sequence continues at coordinate 20,673,971 of OZ038459.1, forward strand.
GCCGATTGCCCATTTACTGATGAATCCGCTGTACAATTTCCCATTGACCTGCTCCATGTTGGTGCTGTTCAGCGCCAGGTGCCAGCCTCTGAGACTCACCCCTGATAGTTCCTGCGTAAAGTGTTGATTTTGCATTGTAATTAGCGTTCTAAAAATCTCTCAGAGATTTATGTTTAAAAAGATTAAAGCTGATGTAATGCCAGCAGAAGGCAATGATGAAAATTAAAAATAGAATATTTCATAGATATCCTACAAATAAGCTTTTGAAGGCTGCAGTACTGTTTGGTAGTGAGTAGTAAGCAATACGATCATAGCATTTGTTGTCAGTGGTTTAGAAAAAATTATGCAAAATTCTAACATTTATGGCACCAAGCCAATAAATATTATCTGTGTTCCATCCACCAACAAGCTGTGCCACCACATCTGACAGCTGACTATCTATAGGCCAAGCCAGGTGCCCTATGTATCCTGGTATGTGACCTGCGTTTTTTGGCATGCAAAAAGTGCATAAGATGTGGTCTTCAAATATTGTCCACTCCTTGCTAAATTTCCCCAACAAACATCAACCAACAGTGAACCATTTCCAGACACCATTACTTTGTGATTCAGGTCTAAAATGCTAGATTAAAAAAATACCTAGTATTTATGATTTTACATCTTTTTAGCAATGGAGATATATAAAAGAGATTTTGGTGCAAATTTCTATGAAAAAATCAACTTAAATTGAACTGATAACTTTCCCATAAGGTTGGTTGATAAAATGATACCCTGGGTAAATTCAAGGGTAAAACAAAAAAAATCTGATAACAAACCAGTGCACTTGTCAGCAACTTGGTACCAGTTTGAGCCAGTGACTCCCTCATCCCAAAACACGTAGCACGAGCCATCGTGGAACACACTCGGCTTTCCAGTTACATTCAAGTTGCAGATACCTTCCAAAGTATCTGCACATAATTTGAGATTTAATTTGCATCAAATCAAATCAAATAGGTTTACTTGTCTCAGACCACAAAAGCCAAATGCAAGTAAAATACACAATACATACCCATCGACTACTCCTATTTGCGGTCCTAGTAGGTGAGTTTTCGGGCGCATTGTAAACATAGTTGGCGGGGAAAAATATAGAGAAAACACCTAATCTACTTACTACCTTACTATAGAGTGAGTGGCAGACAACATTGCCAAAAAACACCGAAAAACAAAACACTCTAGCACCCCATGACCCGGGTTTGTCCACGCTTAAAACAATTGACAGCGTTTGAGCAAAAATAACGAAAATAGGAAAGGAAAATCAACAAGCTATAGTCTGATGTTAAGTAAAAATCATAATCGTCATTATAAAGTCTCATTAGTCACAAAAGTCTAATTTTCATGCAGAGTTTTCCTCTTACTATTCCAGAGTTTTTTCCAACTATTTGCTTTGTTTGACATTATTGAAAACTGGTTTGCAAAATGCTTGATTCCCAGGATTGAATTGTTAAGTGAAATATTTCTCAATTGCTCGACATCTCTTACTTCATGTTGCTACTCATCAGACCTTTCCAAGTGTCACATTTATCACCTTTTTTCACTTTCCATCACTCCCATCATTACCAGAAAAGCATCATCAACATCGCGCGTTGTTGTGTCACACACTAAAAACCTCAGAATTGTAAAAACTTTTGCAAATTTAATACAGGTTTGTACAGTGTAGGTATACATTGTTCTTCTATTTATCCAGAGTCAGCGTACTGGCTAACCAGGGTTCCCGCTCGCAAACGATGAACCGTCGCAGCGTTCCCCCCAGTTTTCCAGTACTCTGGCCAGATTACCCAGGTGTTGTGACGCATCAATATGTGTAAATCAATACGTTGCATGTGTAAATGTTTATGAGTTTATGTTAACAGAACTAACGATCTGGTAGAGGGGCGCTCTCGTTGTAGACAAAATATGCATCATTGTCAAGTGGAGTTATTAACGCAATTCGGTGGGAACCCTGCAAAAATTTACCATATTTCTATGGAGCACAGAAAGTGTTTTCCTTCTATTGATTGGTATTTTTATGAAAAAACGGTAATTTGTCACAGTTTCTTCATTATGTAAAGAAAAACTTGCTCCAATAATTTTTTATTTAACAATAATAATGTCAAAATTCATCAACAACACTAATAATAGGCACTTCTATAATTTAAGCAGCTTGACTCCACTTTAGCCACAACCACAGCCATTTGAATAATTTTTAAAACCACTTCTGCAACATATCTATATTAAACCATTTATATAAGTAGCAGATACATAGCATAGCAGTGCAGTCACTTTTTATTCCGCATTGATTTCACTGTAAAATATTTTCTGTACTCAGGTAAATACTTTTAAAAAGTATGCATAAAGGTACAAAAGAGTACACAGGTACTTTTTCAGAGGAAATGTAAACATCAGTACTTGAGTACTTTCAAGTTAATGTAAATATGGTTTAACAATTATGGTGGTAAAGTGACAATTTGTATACAGGGCCCAATAAAGGGGGTAATGCCCCCAGCTAACTCTAAGGAGAGTTTAGATAGTTGGAAGATATATGGTGGTTTATTTAATTAATCTGAATTCAGGGTCCTGAACAGAGTATAAACCATCAGAAAGAAAATGTCAAACATGTTCCAGCCTACATTTAGGCCAGCCTGCCTGAGCTTCTCGGCTGCGTGCTCGAGTGGCAGTTTGAACCAGGCCAACTTGGCACCGGGCCAGAGGAGTTGGCACTTGTCCCAGGCCTGCGTCCAGTTCAGATGGTTGTCTGTGGTGCCGAAGTAGCACTGCTCGTCCACCAGCGCGCTGCCCCGCACCCCCGCCTCTGCTGCCTTCGCTGCGCACTGCCCACCAAACACTGACCGCACCTTGTCTGGTTAGTAGAATGGTTCAGTTTCAGTGATACAAAACTGTCTTTATTGCAGGTGCATTCATGTCAAATCAAGCATTGTCCTTGATTATGTAAAATAAAAATAAAGTGAAAAAAAAATTTGAGGTAAAGTGTAGACCTCTAGGGTTGCCTTGGTGCACCAATTGCTGCTCCACTGCTGCACTGACGCTGGCCACAACAAATACCACTTTTGCAAACAGCACACCCATGGTTGAATTTTTGGACATTTTTTTGCAAAATAATATTGCTTTGAGGGTGGTATTGGTCAGTGCCTACAGCACGGTGTTTGGACTGTATGGTGTCATTCTATAATCCAAAATATGATGTTTCAAAATGGCTGGGACAGTGAAAAAATTTCAACTGAACAAAAATACATATTTGAGTAATTATGTATTGCATGTTCTTCAGAATTTTGTTATCTCTATTCCTGTGTCAAATCTTACCGTATTTCTCCAAGTATAATTCCTGGGGTACTATACAAATTTGGGGTCTTTTTCAAGCACTTTCCAAGTGCTGTGCATAGTGCCCGGGCACTATGCAATTAACCTAATTTTACACCTAATATTTTTCTATAAAAAAAGCTGATGCCGATTCATGGTTGCATGAGAACGATACACTCAACCGGATACGTGCAACAGACACACGTGCGCACCGCAATGCACCGCTTTTGAGGCACCACTTTCTTTCATACTTAGAACTATTTACTTAGGTACTTAAGTAGGGTGTCAACTTGTCCGTTTTCCGTTTCCGCTTTCCGCAGGCAAAGTTTTTTTTTCCGTTTCCATTTCCGTTTTCCGGTAAGTACAAGAAATTTTTCTGTTTCCGATTTTTGGCAAGTGCAATTTTTTTCCGTTTCCGCTTTTTGCAGGCAAAATTCTTTCCTTTTTTCCATTTCCATTTTCCGTTTCCGCTTTCCGCGGGCAAACTTTTTTTCCATTTACGTTTTCCACCAAGTGCAAAAAATTTTCTGTTTCCTTTTCCGTTTTCCAGCAAGTGCAAAAAAATTTCCGTTTCCATTTCCGTTTTTTCTAAAAAAAGTTTTGTTGACACCCTATACTTAAGTAATCCGCTTTGCTTGCCAAAAATATTTTGTGCTTTGTATAATGCCCAGGGGCCAGATTTAATACTCCCTACAGATTTGTAGGGAGTATTAAATCTGGCCCCTGGCACTATGCATGTAACTTTTTGCAATGTATAGTGCCCCGGGCACTATGATTGGGGGCAATTATACTCGGAGACATAGGGTAGTGATGTCTTTACCAATTATTGTACATCTTTGTAGATAAATATTTTTTTATATTTATTACATCATGATAACTTTTATTATCAGAATACCGATATTTATTTTTTAGCTATTGTTACATTTGCGCTCAAAACTCACTGCCTCAGTTATTACGGTACATACAAAGTTTCTACCCAATATTTGATGAGTGGCACGAATAATTTTCGCGATTCTAAGTTTTCTGTCATGTCGATGAGCTTTTTGGGCTTGAATTTGATAACTCAAATAATTGTAGCGGCGCTGGGACGATCCTTGATCAACTGAACACGATTTTTCTGACAGTCAAATAAAAACTCGGCGGACATGAAACTAATCAGTTGTTCGGCCCTTGGTTACCAATGACGTACCTATGTTCATTAATTCAAACTTGAATGGACGGATTATATTCTGTTCACGATGCATTTGATTCAATCTGACTTTTTATGCGACAGCGATATGAGTTTGATAAGCTTATGATTATAGAAAGTGCGATTGTAAGGTTTTAGGTCAGATCTAATCGTCGCAGCCCCGACAAATTCCTCCAAAAAAATACGTGTGAATTTGGCACACATCCAAGTTTCTTGCGTTTCATATAAACCCCTGAAAAAATAAACTCCCCTGGGGGTACTTCGAGGAAATACAGTAGATCAAAATGATCAAACAAAAAGTGGACTGACGCAATTCCAAATGACAAATTTGTCAAGAGTTGTAATCAAAATGTAAACCAGAGGCAAAAAGACGGATGACTTGACAAGCAGATACCGCCAACCGCCAAAATCGCCATGGCGCTTGTCCATCACGTGGGTGCACTGATACGCACATCTGCCCGTTACGCACATTTTCACTTGACACTTTTCCAAGTGATTTTCAGATATGAGTGAAATGAAAAACTTCACTAAGGCCATTGCACAACTTTTTTCACTTTACTCATATCTGAAAATCACTTGAAAAAGTGTCAAGTGAAAAAACGGGCAAATGTGCGTAACAGGCAGATGTGCGTATCAGGAATGCCCCGTCCATCACTACACTGGTGGCATATGCAGAGTTGTTATAAATACAGAACATTTTTCACAGTATATGTACCGTATTTTTTCGAAATCCCCCCCCCTCGAAATACCCCCCTCGTTTGACCCCCCCCCCTCTCGAGACCACTATGAAACAATCATCCCCCCCTCGAAATACCCCCCCCCCAGATTGAGTGTAAAGAGAACGTACTTGACAAATACTGCAGTTTGTGTTCTGCGTAGTGCAGAACACACGTTAAAACAATGTTGGAATCACGTTAGTACAGTGTTTATACCATCTACATACTAATACATATAAGTATACAGGAGTTGATACATGTCAGTTATTATTGATGCATTTTTCTACCCCAGCGCACATCACAAACCGCGATTTTGTACTAGGATTTCAAAAAAAATTTCCTGTGAAATAATAACCCCCCCCTCGAAATACCCCCCCTCGTTTAACCCCCCCCCCTCTCGGGAGCACTATGACACAATCAACCCCCTGGGGGTATTTCGAGGAAATACGGTATATGTAAAACCGTTTTTACTCACCACGAATACAGAAAATGTAGAATACTATTGGCCCTAAGAGTAAACACACACCGTGACTGATGTGAAAACTGAAATGGCCTCTTGGCGACATCCAGCCTACTCTTTTTGTATGCTGTATGCGTTTTAGTTTTCAAATTTTCAAATTTCAACTTTCATTGATTCAAATTCAAAAATTAATTCACTCAACCGTGTTAATTAATTTGCATTTTAAAAAATTTCAGTTTTCACACCATGTTACGGTGAAAACTAGTGTGTGTAGGCTAACGATGGCAAAAAAAGATTCGAAAATTCGAAAATATTTTCGAATTTTCGAATTTTTTCATAATTTTCGAATTTTTATTTCACCCCTGAAAAAAACACTTAAAAATCGATTTATTTTTTAAAAAATTCGAAAATTCAAAAATTCGAAAATTTGAAAATAGTTTTCGAATTTTTCAGGGAATTCAAGGCAACAAAACACAGTCTTAAGTTCAGCGTGCTAAATAAAGCAACAATTGATATGCGGTGGGTCCGAAAAAGTCGATGTAATGAAAAAAACCCCCAATGAAATGGCATCCGCGGCAACAGCGGCGGACCCCATCACATCCATTTAGGAATGCACGGAGCCGCCCAAACAATTAGAACCACGGCGCTCTACTTCGCGGATACAGACGCCGGTCCATCAAAAAATCTCTCGCCGGTCTTCTGACGGAGTCCGCGGGAGTTCCGAGGGGCAGTCACACAAACGTTTTTTGGAAATCATTCAGCCCCAGCGAAAATGGTGCAAACTGATCCACAGAAGTGTTTCTACCATTTGTCATGTTAAAGTGAAGTGAAATTGTCATGTCATGTTCACTTACAATGAAATTAACGTTAAAAGGGGCTCCAAACATAAAAACAGTCCAAATACTGTGTTTTAAGCTTCAAATTCAATATTTTTCTAAAAAAATTCGAAAATTGCTAAAAAAGATTCGAAAATTCGAAAATTAAATTCGAAATTCGAAAATTAATTTAGGAAAAAATTCGAAAATTCAAAAATACAATTTAGAAAAAACACTTAAAAATTTAAATACTTTTTTCTGGGAGGTTTGCCATCGTTAGTGTAGGCACATTGTTGAAAAAATAGTAATGTTTTTTTAAATCTTTGGAAAACAAACATCCAACATTTATCGCTAGGATGTAAACAGTGAAAAGTCTTTGCTATCAATCGAGACACATTCAGGGGTCATCAGTGATGGGCCTGGCATAGGTGGGCTCATTGCCGTTGGCAGCGGGCGCGGGGTACAGCTTGCACTGCTGCAGCGCCGAGCTGAAGTCGAACATCACGCACGAACTGTGTCTGAGCCGTGAAAGTATCATAGCATATTACTTCGAATAAACCACCTCCCCCGTCGAATTGACCCCCACACTGCAATACACCCAGGTCTGAGCGACATAAGGACAAAAAAACCCCGAAATAATAATAACCCCTTCTCGAATTAACCCCCTTCAAAATTTGTGAAATTCACCCACCCACTTCGACGAAATAATCAACCCCCTGGCGCTACTTCGAGGAAATACGGTATTGATATAATAGCAACTGGTGCAAATTGGGACTAGTGTGACTAGGGTGTCAAAAAAATTTTTTTACGGAAAACGGAAAACGGAAAGGTAAAATTTTTTCACTTTACGGAAAACGGAAAACGGAAAGGTAAAAAAAAAATTTCTGCCGGAAAACGGAAAACGGAAAGGTAAAAAAATTTCACTCAGCGGAAAACGGAAAACGGAAAGGTAAAAAAAAATTGTCGGCCGGAAAACGGAAAACGGAAAAATGAAATGCCGGAAAACGGAAAACGGAAAGCAAAATTTTCACGGAAACGGAAAAAAATAAAGTGAAATTAGCACGGTAATAGACAAATTTGCAGAAGGAAAACCTGCATGCAGGTTTGCCTGTTTGGCTTTGTTTGTGGTAGCTGTACATTCTGCAACTATGGATCATGCCTGTAACTTCACTTGTAGTTCAAGCTTAACTGAACCAACAAAAAATCATCAAAAAGGAGCCATAGTGGCCATAAGAAAGGAAACACTACGACAATTTCACCGTCTAGAAGCAGTGGGAATCACTGATGACCCCTATGCAATTGATGACAACATTGCAGAGGAGATGATAATAAATAGCATAAAATTCAACAACAACAACAAACAATACTATATTGACTGGCCATATAAAGAGAGTATCAGTGACCTGCCCACGGGAAAAGCAGAAGCCTTGGTGCGGTTTAAATCACTGATAAGAAGATTCAACAAAGATCCAAACTTATTCAAACAATACCGGAAAGTTTTGGATGACCAACTAGAAAAGGGATCTGTGATGACAAAACAGACAACAAGGGGATTCATTACCTGCCACACCAGCCAGTAATCACGCCGGGCAAATCGACATCATGCAGAATCATGTACAATGGGTCGGCAGGTAAGCCCAGTTTCAACGAGTGCCTTTTTAGATGACCAATTACAACACCATTAGCACTGGGCCTACTCCTGAGGTTCAGGGCAGGCAATCTAGCATTAATTGCCGATATTGAAAAGGCATTTTTGCAAATAGGATTGCATGACCAAGCTAGAGACTACACACGATTTTCCTGGCTGAAAGATGCCTCAAAACCAGTGACTGAACATAACTTAATAGTACTTTGTTTTAAATGCGTACTGTTTGGACTTGTCTGCAGCCCAGCAATTTTGGGAGCAGTCATAAAATACCATTTAAATGTGACAATAAACAACATGAATGAATATGAAGAAAATGAAGGGGGATGAAACCAGTTGGCGATGATAATAAACAACATTTACGTCGATAACTTCATCATGAGTGTCACGAATGAAGTTGAAGCTTTAGAACTATATTACAATATCAACACCAAAATTGCAAATTGACAGCATCACAACACCAACCAGACGAAACTTGAATAAATTATTGGTGTCAGCATATGACCCAATTGGGTTCACAGCACCTGTTTCACTGACCCTGAAATCCCAGTTGTCAATGCTGCTCCAAGAGACAAAAACAACACAATTGGATGAGCCAATTGAAGATAAATACAGATTGGAAAAACAATGGAAAAATGCCCAAAAACTGAAAATCGAGCCAGAAAATGGAAAAATGGCCTGGTAAAACGGAAACGGAACAGTAAAAATTTTTCAGCCGGAAAACGGAAAAATGGGCCGGAAAAACGGAAACGGAAAGGTAAAAAATTTTCAGCTGCCGGAAAACGGAAAACGGAAAGGTAAAAATTTTTTGGCTGCCGGAAAACGGAAAACGGAAAGGTAAAAATTTTTCAGCCGGAAAACGGAAAAATGGGCCGGAAAAACGGAAACGGAAAGGTAAAAATTTTTCGGCTGCCGGAAAACGGAAAACGGAAAGGTAAAATTTTGTCAGCTGCCAGAAAACGGAAAACGGAAAGGTAAAAAATTTTCCTGCGGAAAGGCGGAAACGGAAAACGGAAACGGAAATTTGACACCCTAAGTGTGACGCGAACTGACTTGAGGCAGTGCCAGGCGCACTCCCTGCCCGCATAGGCTTCATCTGCGAACTGGGGGCCGCTCAGGGTGCTCAGGGGGGTCGCGTCGCTCTGCACCCCCACCGCCCCAGGTTGCATTTGCGCGTACGTCGCCATGCCTGGTGCGTCTGCCGAGAGTTGGTGTAAAATTTTTTAACCATAAAACAGTGTAAATATCTGTTTTTTTGCCAGTGTACTATGGCGCAATGCTCTTAACATAAGAGTTGTTAAAATTACTTGATTTTGTCAGAATATACCTATGTATGTCAAATACTTTACTGAGTCTTTTTAGAATTTTTTTTGATTCGAAGTTTCAATTTTTTTCAGAATTTTCCAATTTTTATTTCACCCCTGGAAAAAAACACTAAAAATCGTTTTTATTTTTTTATTTTAAATTTTTTTATTTTAAAATTCGAAAATTCATAAATTCAAAAATAGTTTTTGAATTTTTCAGGTAATGCAAGGCTGCAAAACACATTCTTAGGTTGAATGTGCTAAATCAATTGACAATTGATATGCGGTGCATCTGAAAAAACGTTTAGTAATGAAAAACGCATCAAAAAGTACCAAAATGTCATGCAGTAGGGTTCAAACGGGACCGCGGTCCCGGTTTACATGGTTTGTCAAAAAGTCGGGACTGGGGCGGCCCCGGTCCCGGTCCCGACACCCCAGTCCCGGTCCCGGTCCCGGTCCCGACAATTACAAAATGCCAGTCCCGGTCCCAGTCCCTGTCCCGGCACCCCGGTCCCGGGGGTCCCGGTCCCGGAATTTTTTAGTTGTCCCGACAAGGGATGGAAAAATGTCATTTTTTCCATCCCTTCTACCAAATTTTTCCAACGACCCTAAATATAGTCGCGATTCAACAAATACAGATATATGGGACACGTGGTAGTACTTTATTATGCTTCGGATAGCATTTTAAGTGTTGATTTCTGCGGAAAAATTTTGTTTCTGACGACCCAGTACCAGTCCGGGTCCCGAAAATCCCAGTCCCAGTCCCAGTCCCGACCACCCAGGCCCGGTACCAGTTCCGCTCCCAACATTGAAAAATTTCTGGTCCCGGTCCTGGTCCCGGTCCTGGTCCCGGTCCCGAAAACTGGTCCCGTTTGAACCCTAGTGTCAATGTCATGGAAAATGGCAAACATATTTGTGGTTTATTTCACTAGCCTAAGGTATACTTGTCAGACTGCAAAGTATGCTCAGAATGTTACCATTATTCAATGAATAACATTTTTTGATAGATTTTGCAATTTATTATTCCATAGTAAAAACGAAATATTATGACGAAAAATTGTGTAACTTTTGCTTCACTATTCAGACAGTTTATGATAGGTTTCCATATGAAGTGTGATGTTTGCCGAGTATAAATTACAGTTTAAATAAGGTTGAAAAGCGATCCAAACATTAAAACTATCCAATTACAGCGTTTTATTACAAAAAAGCGAAAACTACAACAAAATCCAACACTTGCCCAAAAAAATACGAAAATTAGAAAATTGAATTCGAAACTAGAAAATTAATTTGTGAAAAATTAAAAATTCGAAAATTCATGTTAGAAAATACACTTAAAAATTTAAATACTTTTTTTCCGGAGGGTTTGCCATCGTTAGTACAGACAGAGTATTTTTCCATTTGAGACCCTTGCTTTTCATAACGAATACTTATTAATAGAAAGAGAACACATTTTTGTTGTCCAGGGTAAACATTCATAAGGCTCCCTTGTACAGTTTCCAGAATGAAAAGGTAATTTTACTGGTTTTACACTTTCCTGAGAAAAAATACTCACCTCTACGCTTTCTGGGAAAATGTTTTTTTTCAGGAGTAAAAGCAAAACAATTTAGTTTATAGCATGATAGGTAAAAAACGTGATTTACATTTTCTGCACTTGGGGGTGATTAAAAAAATACTTTTTGCATACGCACATGTTGAAACAAGTTTGGTACTTTTAACAACTCTTGACAACATCTCCTGGTGTTTGATGCTCGAATTATATAACAAGCGCCGGCATGGTGCTATAGTCGCCGTGCTTTTTTCCTCTGATGCGTTTTTGTGACTTTTTGGACCAATGCCCAATTCCTCCCTCTTCACTATCGCTCAAACTTGCCTTTAACACAGAGCGCCTGGTGGAGGTCCTCCGGGGACACCTTCGAAATCTCTCCAGTGTTCGTGTCCAGTAGCCCTGTTACCTCTGCATGGTTGAGTGGGACTTGTGAAATTGGTGTGTGAGATGAATGGTTTCTCAATTCAAGTGTTGGTAAACTCATGAGTTGGTAAACTGGTGGAAAATATAAATGGAAAATTCACAAAATAACATTTTAAAAATCGCACAAGCAAGCTATCAGGTTGTCACTTAGTGTGAGGGCGCCCCCAAGTATCTACTATATATACCCAAGGGGGCACCCCCTCAGGCCACCCTTGCTGCTGAAAATATTATTTTTAGTGTTCTTTTTCTGACAAATATAAATGGAAAATCCATCCAAATTTTTGTCCAGGCCAGAATTTGATTTATTTATAAAATTGGTTGGGGAGGGTTTAGGCCACTGATTTCCTGCAACTTTTCCACCCCCTCACAACCCACACAATCCCCACACCAGAATTTTGCCAAAGATCAATTTGAAATATTTTTTTGAACAAAACATAGAGTGGAACTAATGTGTCTCACACAGCCCCAGGCTTATCATAAAGCGCATGAGGGCCAGGACTGGCTTCCTAAGTGTCATGAGCAACATGTGGCTGGTCCTGCACCACATTGTTGCATTAAGTCTGCATTTGTGGCTATCAGTGAAAATATGACTGTTCAAAGACAGCATTTACGTAAAAGCGTGACCAGCCTCTGCTGCATCTGGATGCAAATCATTAAATGCTAGTGCCCATTGAATTCAAACAACAATTATCTGTTAAAGATATACCAGGGGACAACTGGCATTATGTCTTGTATTTTGTGTAAATGGGCAAGACAGATGAAGAGGTCATTCTCAGAAAGTGTAAATTTGTGGTTTTTGCAATCACAATCAAAATGTTTGCACTTATAAAGTTCTCAATATGTTTGAATGTTATGAAGTGGCTGATATCTGCAATTTGGGATAGATTTTTGTCTGGCAGCAGCAGTGGGGGGACAGCAGCGGGTACAAATCACCCTGCAACCTATGTGCGGCTCTGAGCGAGCCATTTGTTATTTTTTTCCATCAAAAAACTGTCAGCACAAGCATATTCATTGCTTGTGTTGGCAGCATGCCAAAAAATGGCAGCGGGCTTTCCCTCAGCAATATTCTGTTTGGGATTTTGAAATTTTCCATTTTTATTTGCCAGAAGAAAAATCGTTAAAAATATATAGAAGGCTGTCACGGCAGACCAGGGGGGTCCTGGGGGGGGTGCCATTTGGGTACAATGTAAAGAAATGTTGGCCCCACATCGACACAAACTTTTAGCAAGATTGGGCTGATCATTTGCACATGAGAATATTTTGAAAATTGATGTAGTCAATTTTCCATTTATATGTTCCACCAGTTTATGTTCTTAAAAGTGGGCATTTATCTAGATAAGTTTAGAGGTATCAGAGTTCTGGTGCTGTGTTAATTGGTGCCTGGTGCATTGCCATTTTCCCGACTATATAAATATATGTAAATGGTTCCGGTGCGGCACTATCATTTCGGCGCCTTCAAATGTCACCAGCAACATGGCGCCATTCTATCACTACTCGATACCTGACATCAATGCCCGAAACCAAAACTGTATCCCGCAAAAAAAATTTCTGCAGCTGAAAGCCAAACCCTAAAGTTTTCAAATTCCCAACCCTAGTGTGCACGAGAAGGGTTCATACCTGAACGATATGACTTTTCGATATTGATATTTGATATTCGATATTTTTTTCTGAAGCTAGATATTCAATATCGATACGATATGGAACCTCGATATCAATATTCGATATTCTATATTCTATATTTTGATATTTAAAAATGATCAATATCCGATATTCGATATTCGATATTCGATATTTCGTTCTGAAGCTCGATATTCGATATCGATATGATGTGGAACCTCGATATCGATATTCCATATTCGATATTACAAAATGGTCAATATTTGATACCGTATTACCTCGAAATACCCCCATGGGGGTTTATTATTTCTCCAGCAAAATTTGAGGGGGGGGTTAATTCGAGGGGGGTTTATTTGAGGTGGGGTTTTATTATTTCGTCAGAAATTTTCGTGAAATTCATAGTAGAGAATACGCTTTTTCACACACAAAAATGGTAATAAACGCGAGAAAATAGGTAGTATTGGGGCTATAGATGTACATCTGTACACAAATGAGCGTATAAGTGTATCTGCAATGCAAATTGGTAGTAATAAGTACATCATGTACATCGCATACATGATGTACATCATTCTGGAGGGGGGGTATTTCGAGGGGGGGGTTTATTTTTTTCCCAGCCCATTTTGAAGGGGGGGGGGGGGTAATCCGAGGGGGGTCAATTCAAGGGGGGATAATTCGAGGTAATACAGTATTTGATATTTCGATATTAAAAAATGGTTGATATTTGATACAATATATTGTTTGAACCATATGCACGAGCATCCAGTCCATACACTGCAGAGTTGTTAAAATACCGGTATTTCTGAAAAGTGTAAGCATGAGCGTGAATACACTTTCCAAATTATGGGTATTTACACTGAAAGAGTAAGGTATTTTAAAAATACCTAGGAAAGCATAAAAAAAGCATAAGCGTAAAAAATTTTTCAAAGTGCTCTTGCTTTTGAGCATCAGATTATCGGATTACCATATTTCCTCAAAATGCCCCCCTCGAAATACCCCCACCCAAAATGTGTCTTATTATATCCATCAACTGCAGTTCGGTATCTGTGCAATACGGAACAAGCTATAAAAAGAATACTGAGTCATATTAGGACAGGGCTTTGAGAAAAATGAGGAAATATGTATCCCGAAATACTTGATATTTTGAGGAAATACGGTACCCATTATCTGACCCAAAATTCCTAATCTTAAGCCACGATATTGCTATACGACACAATTTGCACATGTGCCACTATTTTCACTCTGTTACTGCACACACACAGTTATTTTTTTGTACGAATTCTCAATCACTTTCTGTTTTTTTCCTTCTTTTTCAAACTGGGTTGTGTGAAATGTTTTTAACGCTTTTAGTACCCGGGTATTTTCGCCAGGAAAGCAGCGTACGGGTATTTTATGAAAGCGTAAGCATAAGCATAAGTATAAATACCAATTTACCCAGGTATTTCGGGTAAGTGTAAATACGCTTTCGCAACTCTGATACACTGTCTGTGCATTAAGACAAAGTGCCGCGGTGACAAACGACATTAACCAATTGCGACCCTCTCCCGTGTCCCAAACAGAGTGTATTTACACTTACCAGAAATACCCGGGTAAATAGGTATTTATACTTACGCTCACGCTTACACTCTTATAAAATACCCGTACCTTTTTTTACACTTTCCCAGCCAAATTACTAGGCCCGTTTACAAACGGGACCAGTTTTCGGGACCGGGACAGGGACCGGGACCAGAAATTTTCCAATGTTTGGACCGGGACCGGGACCGGGACTGGGTGGTCGGGACCGGGACCGGGACCGGGACCAGGAATTTTTGAATGTCGGGACCAGGGTTGGCAAAATCTCAGAAAAAAATAAAAATAAAATAAAAATAAAATGGAATATTCAAGAATAAAATAAAATAAAATAAAATGGAAAATTTGAGAATAAAAATAAAAATTGTATAAAAATTTGAATTTTTGTAAAATTGTATAAAAATTTGTATTTTTGTAAAATTGTATAAAAATTCATATTTTTTGTAAAATTTTAACTCATGGCTTGAATTTCTACCTGTTTATTCATGGATCTGGGGGCAGTCCCAGGCATTGCAAAGTGTCAAATGTCATGTAAAATGTCATGCAAAGTGTCAATTGTCATGAATAGTGATGGAATTGCGCCACGGCGCTGGCACCATTTGAGGGCGCCAAAGGGCGCCGCGCCATGGCGCAATTGGCGCCCTTTTTCTGTGGCGCCCGCATTCTGAAAAGCGCCCTTTTTCCGTGGCGCCCTGCTATAAAAGGGCGCCAAGAAGGCGCCAGCAGGGTATCAAGGTGAGTGCTGTGTAAATGAAAAAAAAAAGAAAAACGCATCCGTGGATGATCTAAATTCGCCAGAAAAATGGACGAAGTGGTGTGAGTGGGTGCAAATTTTTCGACCAACGGTTCATCAGATGTGTCTGACGGATCAAAAGAGTAGAAGACACAAGAATGATGGACCGTCGAACTCGCAAAATCATTAACAAATAAACGGATTCAAATCGTTGCAATTCCGTTTTTGTCCATTTCAAGGAAACATCGATTGGAAAAGTCTATTTGAAGTGAATGGATTATTGTCAAATGACAATTTCCGTTGTGTTTCAATTCGTTATGTGGATTTTTTGTAGATTCTGTTGCTAGTCTCGTTTTTGTTGATTACATCGTGGAGAACGTGAATCAAGAACTGAATGTGTGTACCACGGTGCTGTAGCCAACGATGGGTAAGTTCTCCAAAAAAAAACACTTTCTGTGTTTTGAGTTTTTCAAAAATGAATACCTGTGTTTTGAGTTTTTTCCTCGGAAAAAACTTGAGTAACTCTGTTTTTATTTCTGTGTTTTTTGTAAAAACTCGAGTTTTTCTGGAAAAAACTCGAGTTTTTCCAAAAAATTATGATTTACGGCATTTCGATGTGGAAACAGTGGTTTTCTTATAAAATATTGGTTTTGCACATGTTTTAGCACCACATAACATCTGTGTATTCAATCAAGTGTCGAAAAAGTCCATAAAAATGTCCACAATGAGGACATCCACATCAACAAAATGCCCAGAAATGACAATTTACGCAGTACTCCAAAATTCTTCAATGGATGTGCACTGTATGGAAGGCTACAGAATTGATTTTAGAGGTAATATGGTATACTGAAACATGTTGAAACTAAATTGTCAATTCCACCAGGATATGTGCAATTGTGCATGCCATCTTTTATTTCTTCTTTGTTCTATAATAAAATATGAATGCATTTATGTACATATTATTCACATATACTATACATGCATATCTTATCTTGTTGAATTAGTTTAGCTGAATTCATGTGAATTCAACCACTTCGCTGAAAAAACTCAAAAAACTCAAAAAACTTTTCTGTGTTTCCGTGTTTCTGTGTTTCTGTGTTCTCCAAAAAAAAACTCATTTGAGTTTTGAGTTTTTCAAAATTTGTGAGTTTCCGTGTTTCTGTGTAAAACAAAAACACAGAAACTCAATGAGTTTCTGTGTTCAATTTCTGTGTTCTTTCCATCGTTGGCTGTAGCAACATGTTTAGCACATGCAGGGTGTTGTAGGCACTTATTTATCCTGGCGCCCTATTTTCCAAATGGCGCCATGGCGCCCTTGGCGCCTGGCGCCCTTTTTTCTGGCGCTTTTCCATCACTAGTCATGACAAATGTAAAGTAAAGTGTAAATTGTCCTGACATGTAAAAATTAAAGTATCAATTGTCAAGCAAATTGTGTCCAAATCTTATGTTTTATTTCTAAACTTATGTTTTGTATCCAAATTATGTTGTAGTTGAATCCAAATCTTATGTGAAAATTTGGATACAAAAACATAAGATTTGTATACAAAACATACTATGGATACAAAAACACAAGATTTGGACACACAATTTACACTTTGCGTGACATTTGTCATGACAATTGTCACTTTGCTTGAAATTTGACATGACACTTGGCATCTTGCATGACAATTGACACTTTACTTTACATTTGTCATGACAATTGACACTTTGCATGACATTGCCCAGCACACTCCAGTAGTTCTTCTACTGAAAATGCAAACCATTCTGATCAATAATTGTAACTTTACACTTGCAGGTAGCTAACAATGCATACTGCATGCAACTTTTAAAAAGTAAGGGAAAAATTTGTCACAGGTTTTTCATGTAAATATAGGTATAATTATAACATTTTTCTGGCCTTGCATGCATGATTCTGATTTTTTGTAAAAATTTTGTAAAATGTGTCATTTTATTTTATTCATGACTTTTGGTAATAAAATAAAATAAAATAAAATGAAACAAGAATAAAATAAAAATAAAATAAAATTTTTATACAAATTTTATACAATTTTACTAAAATGAATTTTTATAAAACCAACCCTGGTCGGGACCAGGACCGGGACTGGGACTGGGGTGTCGGGACCGGGACTGGGACTGCGTCGTTAGAAATGTAATTTTTGGCAGAAGTCACCTCTTATAATGCTATACATAACATCACAAACTACTACCGCTTGTCTCGTATACCTACCGTATTTGCTTGAATAGTTCCCCCCTTGAATAATTCCCCCCTCAAATAATCCCCCCCCTGTAAGACGAGTGAGGAAATAATAATTCCCCCCTCGAATAATCCCCCCTTTAAAGATTTGATTAATTTGTTATACCTAATTTTAACAAAAATGGCACGTTATTGTGTTTATGAAGCATATTTCGTGAAATGAGTTGATGGAAACATGCTTGAATAGTTTGACGAAATAATAATTCCCCCCTTGAATAATTCCCCCCCTCGAATAGTTCCCCCCTCAAAAATGTCTGACGAAATAATAATCCCCCAGGGGGATTATTCAAGCAAATACGGTATATTTGTTAACTCACAAATATATTTAGGAGTGTTGGCAAAAAATTTGTAGAAGGGATGGAAAAAACGACATTTTTTCCATCACTTATCATCGAAGTCCGGACGACTGAAAAATTCCGGGACCGGGACCGGGACCAGGATTTTTTGAATGTCGGGACCGGGACCGGGACTGGGGTGTCGGGACCGGGACCGGGACCACCCCAGTCCCGACTTTTTGCCGAACCAGGTCCCGGGACCGCGGTCCCGTTTGAACGCTACAAATTACCCAGGTAATAAAAGTGTTAAAAAATTTCACACGGGCTTTTGAAAAAGTGTAAAACTATGAAAAAGAAATTGAACAAGAATGTGTGTCAGAAAAAAATAACTACACGTGTGCAATAGCTCACTGAAAATAGCGATAGAAATATAAATTGTGACACAAAAAATTGTTTCTTGGATATTATAGTGGCATCCGATTGGGAAGTTTGGGTCAGATGATGGATTCCAACGACAATGTTGTCACCGTCAACAGCACAAAGTTGGAGTTGAAGATGATGAAGATACGAGTGCCGCTGTCGATAAAATAGAGCTGAAAGTAATTGGGAATAAATAGCTGAAACATTTTCCGGGGATTTGGAGATCAATAGATGGCCAAGCCTCGGGATCGATAGCAGACCAACCTCTGTCTATGGATAGATAGCTGGAGCATTTGGGGGGCAACCCCCAATCCACCTACTAGACCCCTGGTGTTGAAGGGCCATGCTTAACCAACATCTAAACCCATCCCACATCTAGACTGGGACACGGAACATGTTGACACGGAACACATTTAATTATACCCGATATGCTGAGAATAGGCAATAAAACACATGACCTAATGATTTGGAAGGTGAAAATCAATAAGAAGTATGAAAATTTGCGATTTTTGGTGCAAATTAGAGTAAAAATGCTCAAAAGCGCTCCAGATAGCTAGATAGCTAGGCAATTTGCAGGGAGGGGGGGGTGTTCAGGGGAAATTTGCGAAAAAAATTTGTCCCGAGGATAGATAGAGCGCTGGGCGGTTTGGGGTCGGATTACCTGCCCCCCGTTGACATGGATGACACAAAATTATATGTGCAGTCGGTCTAGATGTGGGATGGGTTTAGATGTCGGATCGCACTGGCTCGTGTTGAAAAGTGTGTATTTGTTGTGCTATTGTGTGATGATTGTGTTTGATGAGGATACCGTATTACCTCGAAATACCTCCATGGGGGTTTATTATTTCGCCAGCAAAATTTGAGGGGGGGTTAATTCGAGGGGGGGTTTATTCGAGATGGGGTTTATTATTTTGTCAGAAATTTTTGTAAGGATCGTAGTAAATAGTGCTTCTGTAAATAGTATACTTCAAGAGCACTTCATTCTGATTTTTACACATTGTATGACTTTTGAACAGAATGGCTCAGTAGCAGAACAGTTTTGTGTGGTTCAATATCTCCTACAACTTTTAACAACATTATGTGTGCTTGGCATGTCGCATAGCGCAAAGTACCCAAAATAACTTATGTTTTAGTCAGTGATTTTTGCTCAAAATGCAAGTCAGACGACTTCCAGATTGCAAACGTTGCAAACTAATCTAACCATCGAGTTGTGAATATTCCACCTTTGGCATGTATAGATTGGAAGATCCACCGCTCACTCTGTATGCATCTGTCCTGCTGCAGGGCAATGTGGTCAGTCTGCAAACGTTCCGCCAACTGCCTGTCCAGCTGAAGCAACGGCACCTGTTTGATAAAGTAAACACCTTCCCGGTCACGTCCGGCAGCCATTTTTTGATGTTACTTCTTATATCCTATCCCCAGGTCTAGAGCGCCCCAGAGGCTGAAAGTTGGGGGAGATATTGTCGCAACCCCCCTCTACTTCGCATGAATTGGGGGGGTCGCGGCGACCCCCCCAATTCATGCGAAGTAGAGGGGGGTTGCGCCAATATCTCCCCCAAGTTTCAGCTTCTGGGGCGCTCTAGAACTGGGGATAGGATATAAGAAGTAACATCAAAAAATGGCTGCCGGACGTGACCGGGAAGGTGTTTACTTAAATATACATCATTCATTTGTCATGGTAAAGTTTATTTATTTATTTAAGTAAATGGGAAGAACACATTTACATTGTTTCCTGATTTGAATGTGGCTGACATTTATCCATACCTATGATCAATCAGATTCATACCTATGTTTACTTGTGTACTCATCAGTGAGTAAACACAAAATACTTTATGCATATGCATACTTTGAAAAAACTTCAGTACTTTTAACAACCCTGTTTATCTGGGTTTATTTTTAATGTCCGTCAAATGTAGTTGATGAAGAGCTCATTTCAGTAAACTACTGTTGTTCAAAGCTGATAAATGAGTTTACTAAATTGTTTGTTTTCCAGCAGTAAACTAGTGTGCACAGAGGCATTACCATTGTTGTAGTTATAGTCACTACTTTCTATCCACTTGCATTCCTACAGTTGGATAGGTTTTGAGTGATTGGTCTGAACTGTTAAACGTTATGTTGCAACCAATCTTGAGTAGTGACTACTTGGGTATTTAGGTCAGTTGATGTTCATTGACTCATTTTCCCTCATCATCTACATCCACTTCAGGTGTTGCCCATCTATGAATATGAGATGTTTACTTTTGAGACCCGAGCAACGTTTCACCAGGAACACACACAACCACACCACATCACAAACACAAATCTCCTCTGGCTTTTGGCTTACCATATTTCTCCAATCAAGCATCACTGGTGCATTACAAAATTGGAGCACTTTTCAGACTACTTTTCAAGTGCCGTTTATTGTGCCGTGCCGTGCTATACTATGTTTAGTGCCGTGCCGTGCTATACTATGTTTAGTGCTGTGCTGTACTATGTTTTGTTATACACTGATATAGTGTGATCTTTTGTTATTTTGTGATTGTGTTGGTAAGGTTGAATTGGCAATATTCCCATGCCCTACAAATCTCTGAACACAAGCTCTTTCAACACTGCAAGTTGCTCTAGTGAATTACACCAGAAACGTTTGATGAAGCCGCAGCATGCAATTAAATAGTCATATGTGTGCTTAAACAATGCCGCGCACCATGCAAAAATTCATTATGCAACAGATGGTCTTTCAACTTTTGCTCTCTGCAATATTATTTACACTAAACAGATGATCACCAAAAAAATTTCGGATAAGAAGTAAAGCACCCGGGTGCTTTACATGGAACATTTTGCACAGCATAGTACCCCGGGAGCTTTAAACAGGGGGGGGGGGTGCTTTGATTGGAGAAATACGGTAGTGGATTTGGCTTCGCGTCTTGCCCAAGGTTCACATGCCAATCCAGCTAAACCTCACTGCACGTTTCTCATCTGGGCACCATGGACCCAGTTCGCTGTGAGCCCTGTTTCCCATGTGCACAAAACCATCTAGCACACCTGTCAGTGCCGGCTCGCTGGCACCGCTGCGCACAATCATCTGGACTGGGTGAATCGATGCTTGGCATCAGCAGATAATTTTCATCCAGATATCGCAGATCCGTGTGTTTGGCAGCAGAGACAGATGTGGGCTGCAGGGCTGGTTGCCGCTCTCTGTACTCGCAGATGCCCTGGTGCCTGGGTGAGTGTGTGTGTGTGTTTTTATCTGGAGTCTTTTGTTAAAAATATGCAATGCTTTTGTTTAGGTAAAAAAACTGGACCAAAAAACCTTATCTTTAGGTAGTTGAAAGTCTTTGCTACCTTTTGGCTAAACATGGTTAAGGTTTGTGACACATTACAGAGATATATGGCCATTTTCTTGCAGAGTAATTAGCCTTTCATCTCATGCAAATATGTCATTTCGTAGTAATTTTTTTACACAGCGCATTGAAAGGCCATTATACTAAACTATAGCCTGATTATGAAATTAAATTGAATTGAATCCAGAAAAAAGAAAGCCAGTACCTTCTATCTGGAAAGCCAGCGTAAACTAGATCCGAATAATCATTGACAGTGTCTACTAAAACTACAGCACTGACAACATTGAGGGGGGCATTTGGTTCCTTTGTTCCCCATGAGCTAATGAAGCTGGTAAACAATTCCCCGTTGGTCTGCTCTTTGTGGGTGCTATTCAGGGTCAGCTGCCACCCATCTGTAGCAATTGTCCTTGGTGATTTGTCCTGTAAAATTTCTTTTTTGATGACATTTTATGACAGGTAAAATACATTCATATCCAAAATTAAGCAAAATCCAATCATTCAATTTCGGGGGGGGGGGGGGGGTTAATCGAGGGGGGGGAGTTATTCCAGGGTGAGTTGTTGTTTCGCCAGAATATTCAGTAAGTACTCTTTTTGGGTAAAACATTCTTTTGTTTTACTTTGCATTGCATATGCTGCACTGCCTTTGCATTCGATAAATCAGTGCCAGTTCCGCAAATTGAGAAGTGATAAGTAAGCTGGGAAATGCGATGGCAGGAGCGAAGTGAATTGAGAAGAAAAATGGCAAATGCAAAGGGGAATTACTTCTTATTTTTTACTTCACCTTTGCCAATTTATTTGCCATTTCACTTTCAATTTTGCATTTCTCACTTCCATTCTCCTTCAGTTGCTCCTTAAAAATCAGGAAAAAAGCAAAAACTGTGCCATCGGGCAGTGTTATGGTGATGTGTAAATGGCATATAGCCAGAAAGCAGAAAAAAACAGGTGCCATACCATAAACTGCTGATCAAGAACCACCAACTAAACGGACCCTGAATGGTTTTTCTTTCCATATTCATTGTGTTCCGAAAAAGTACCATATTTCAGAAAATAATCCACTAGATGCAAATCCACTAGATGCACAAGAAAATAATCCGCTAGATGCAAAAAGACTTTCACTAGATCCACTAGGTGAACAAAAGCGCAAAAAAAATTCCGATTATAATTAGATCAGATTCCAAAAAGAATACATTTCCAAAATAGTTCCCAAACTGTTATACACTACCGTGCAGAATAGTTGAGAATTTACATACATAGAGAAACAGTAGGCCGCGGGTCCACCGCACTTTTTTGCTTCCCAATTTCTTGTCCCATGCCCAATTTTGATGCCGTTTGAGTATGTTGGGGTTTGATGCTGGGACTACTATGGAAAATTTTTGTTTTCTCAAATAATCCCCCAGGCCCGAGATAAGGGGGGTCTATAAAAAGATGGTCAATAAATATACAAAAAAAATGGCAATTTGGATGAGTGTGTTAGAAGCTTAATAACTCCACCATTTCTGGGCTGATTTGAATCATTCAACACTTAAAATGATCAAGACAACATGCAAATTCTAGTTTTGTGGTCCGTTTAGTGATGTCTGAACTACGTATGTCAATTTAACCCAGTTTTTGAACATAAAAAAATAATTTTTTGAACATGCTATCATATACTTTAGACAACGAGGATTCATTTAAAGCAAAAATGAGTTCAATATCTCTTTCCAATCAAACGTTATGGCACTTCAAAGTTTTCAATGGTGTCTAAAATTTTTATGCTTATTTTACTGGGGTTTGCAGCATCAAAATTTTGTTATTGAACGGTCTATAACATTCTTTAGACAGAGAGAATTAATATGACAAAAACGTTTTTTCAATGTCTCTTTCCAATCAAAAGTTATAGCACTTACAATCTTCCATCTTCATTCCATACAAAATAATTGCACATTACTCATTCACAGTTGGGCCAACTTTTCTCCCTAATAGAGCAAAGCCATAACCTCAAATTTACACACCAAATAGCCCCACTCAGTAGTATGCCTAGCCCCATTTCTGAGTTGCTGGCAATGGATGCAACACTGCAGCAAAAATAAATAAATGCCACATTTCCATATATGCATTGCCATATGCTGTTCATGCTTAGAATGTTTCTTGCTGCACACAGAGCTCAGCAATGCAGGCAAGCAGTTCCCATGGTAAAATTTTTGTTAAAAAATGAACATAGGAATTGGATATAGACTTTAAAGTGAGATACTGAGTGGCTACTGCCCAAAACAAGAAAAGTCTCAACTATTCTGAAACATGAACAGACTGAGTTAATATGTTTGTACACTAGGAATATACGCAGATTTAAACTTGAGGGGCTGTCATCCTGGGCATGTGTAGTCAACCCCCCAGGGTACCCATGTATAGTATACAAATGTTTTGCATATCAACCATTTCAAAATTCTGGCAACATTAATCACACAGCGCAAAAAGTCTCAACTATTCTGCACTGTAGTGTATTACATCGTCGCAGTTACCAGTGAGGTATTTTGTATTTTACCGTATTACCTCGAATTATCCCCCACTTGAATACCCCCCCTCGAATTAACCCCCCCCCCCCATCAAAATGGGCTGCGGAAATTTTAACCCCCCCTCGAAATACCCCCCTGGAATGAAGTACGTTCCAGATGACGTTTCCAGGCCTAGCTCAAAATTTTCATATTTTGGACTTGTCGACTTTCAGAATTAGACGCCTCAAATATTTACGTATGTTTGGTGTCTTTAGTAGTGTATATCCAGTAGACTCAATCCTGCAATTTTGAAATTGCTGGTGCTTTACCAGACCGCAATGAGTTGGCTCTTGATCAACCATTTACAGTACTGAGTGCCCTAACATTTATGGCACCGAGCCAATAGATTTCATTCGGGTCCAGTCCTCCAACCAGATCTGCAACCACATTTGGCAGCTGGCCATCCACAGGCCAAGCCAGGTGCCCCTTGTATCCTGGTACGTGACCTGCATCGCAACAATGTAAAGTTGAAGTTGTATTTTCAAGGGAATTTTCAATGATATTTTCATGATTGTATTTACCTCAGTCAGACACACCTATTTACTACACAAAATATATTTATTAAATGTCAAACGATCAATGACAATTTACAATGGTAGTACAATTTTCAGGTTTTAATTCATATCGTATTACCTCGAAATACCCCCATGGGGGTATATTATTTCGCCAGCAAAATTTGAGAGGGGTTAATGCGCGGGGGGCTTATTTGAGGGGGATTAATTTGAGAGGGATTAATTACAGGGGGGATAATTCGAGGTAATACGGTACCTATTTACAATTTACCAGTGAAAAGAGTTCAAGAAATGATTTGATATAGATGGAGCACAAGCATTTTGGTAAAAGGTGTGCTTTTTAGAGATCCATTAGGAATAAGTTTGATGGTATGTTGAAAATTATTTATAATTTGATATTATGAACAAAACAATATTATTAATACTTTGTAAACAAAAATATTTTCAATTAATTTTAGTAAAATTAATTTTTTATAAACTTTACATTGAAAAATGAATTTTTTAACAAACCAGTGCACTTGTCAGCAACTTGGTGCCAGTTGGAGCCAGTGACTCCCTCGTCCCAGTACACGTAGCACGAGCCATCATGGAACACACTCCCAGTTACATTCGTGTTGCAGTTAGTCTCTAAAGTATCTGCACGTGGAAAACAATGCATCACTGATAGATTCCTGAGTTTTAAATTTGATTTGGTTTGTGTACGTACTATTCCATCATTGTTGCACTGGTTTTCCAACACATCTGTGCAGTCAGTCATTTATAACATCAAAACAGCAAAAGTAAGCCCTGACACTTACCGTATTACCTCGAATTATCCCCCCTTGAATTAACCCCCCCCCCTCGAATTAACCCCCCCCCCCCCTCAAAAAGGGCTGCGGAAATAATAACCCCCCCTCGAAATACCCCCCCTTCGGAATGATGTACGTCATGTACATAATAAATACGTCATGTATGCAATGTACATGATGTATATTACTGTTAATTTGCATTGCAGCTACACATAGACTAGTTTGTGTAGCTATCTACGTTTTTATGTCCAAATATATTCTGTTTGGACACATTTATTACCTGTTTTGGGTATGCAAATGCCTACTATTTACTACAATCTTTATGAAAATTTCTGACGAAATAATAACCCCCCCTCAAATTTTGCTGGCAAAATAATAAACCCCATGGGGGTATTTCGAGGTAATACGGTATGTTATTTTAAGGGTGTATGATGCATGAGAAGTTGTGAACCCTTTCATATTCTTTCATATTCTCCAGGAGATTTGGAGAAACGTCACCGGATTGCCTATGGCTGTTTCAAAATGCAGACACTACGGAAATGTGGATCTGGATTAATCAATGGATTAATCAATTACTCACTGAGTAGGCGTGTCCAGCAAATACACAAACACGTCTGTCAACAAACCATATGTGGCATGCATCACAATCAAGCTGTCTGGGAGAGACACATGCAGCATATGCCCATGTGTGCGAATAAGTGTTGGGTATCGTAAATATGTACTTATTTCTAAGAATGTGAGCATGAGTGAAAACATGTAAGTACTGTATTTCCTCGAAATACCCCCCTTGAATTAACCCCCCCTCGAAAACCTCCCAGGTGTTTTCGAGCTGGGGAAACAATAACCCCCCCTCGAAATACCCCCCTCTGAAATGATGTACATCATGTATGTAACGTACATGATGTATTTAGTGCTGCCGGTTTGCACCGCAGCTACACATATACCCTGTGTGAGTAGCGATGTACGTTTATATGCCCACATGCCACATATTTCCTATTTCATCACATTTATTACCCCTTTTGGGCATGTTTTCACATAGGTAATCTTTACTACAGATTTCACGAAAATTTCTGACGTAATAATAACCCCCCCCCCCCGCTCAAATAAGCCACCCTCGAAATACCCCCCTCAAAATTTCCACTCAGAAAAAAAAAACCTAGGGGTATTTCGAGGAAATACGGTACATTCTTTCAAAAAATCGAGCCACTTGTCCATTTCTAAAAATTACAGTGACTGCAGAAGTGGTTGAAATTGAAACTAGTATGGATGATGATCGATACTTGTACCCAAACAGAACCAATTTTAAGCTTCCACGAGAAAAAATACTCAATTTACTCAAAAATACTTGTAAAAATAATTTACGCAATTTTACCCAAGTACTGTGTAAAGAAAGTATTTTACTCAGGTATTTTTTGAGCATTGGCAAAAATGAAAGTATTAACCAGGACGGGTACTTCTGAAAAAGTTATAACTTATAGGTACTTATAAAGTAAACTTGGCGGACTTTTTGCACGTCATTGTGTAAGATGACTTTTTACAATGGGAAAACACCACCCCACAAATTTTTAGACAACCAAATGCAATAACAATTCCTGTAATGTAAACTGCAAGCCCATTTTGTAAACTAACAATTTGAATAAACCCCCACAGATATTGTGTCGACTATTCGTAGTCTACGGGGCCTGCGCAGCATGCGCAGCCATGCAGTGAGCTGTGCAACACTCTGACAGAGCACTGCACAACAAGATCGCCCCTGCTACACTGGCAGAGTTTTACTATGTTTTGCGGTTGTAGTGCTCTGCACGTTTGTTTTCCACCCATCCAATAAACTTCCCTAATGTGCTCTCATTTAATTAAGATTAGCTAGTATATTATCAGCTCGCATGTAAGCTACATTCCACGTGTCACAAGGTGAGAGGGGAATTTCACATTTCTGATAAAAATGCTGCGGCGCGGCATGCGGACACTTTTGAAGTTGTCGGCACACTGCTGTGACTCTCCGGGCGGCCGAATGCACATCTCACACTTATCTATTTTTGGGCATTAGGGAAGTATTCTTGTGTTTTTGTACATTTTATCATTCCTTGAACTAAGCCCCATGTTGCATGAAGCTATTGCTTTCATTGCCTTTTAATGTACTTATTAGTTACCACACTTTTTGCTTGATGTATTTATGTTAAGTGTTTGATTTCACTACCTGTGTCTTTGGATTTTATTAAGTGCTTGTCAGATTGACAGTGATTACTTGCCTTTTCTATTAGATTGTATTTTTTAGCCTTTTTATTCGTTTCAATTATGGTACTTACCTACACCTTATAAGTAGCTGATTGTTGTATTTTCACGTCACTTTGACTATACTCCGAAATTTGATTGCTTCGACTCTGCTGCTTTAGCATGTACCATCGCCCAAAATAAGGACTCTCTTCTTACACAACTTGGACCCCCCTTGAGTATAGATACTAACATGTGCTCATTTTCTGTTTGCTAATTAACATTCACTTCTAATTAATGTGCTGCTTGTGCTAAGTGTAAGCGCTGTGTGTGCCGCGGGAAAACAGAGCAGCATGATCTCTGAGTAGATCACTACACGCTCTGCAAAATCAACCGGTCTTCAGACACATTCCCTTAAATTGAACGGCATCATTGGGACCTCCGGGCCCTGTGCAGTGCACACCAGAGACAAGCAGGTGATTAAACAGTGTGATAGGGAAAAGCAGTGAATGGCAGATTTCTCTGGATCCGTATAGAAAAAAACAGCATACACGGATTCATGACAATTGTTCTACAGGATTTTTGTACAAGTGCAAATACTTAAACTTGGCATATGTACAAGTTGCTTGTGTTTCATGCAAACAGGTTTAAAGATGTACCATTTCTCTTCACATTCAAATCCAATTAAGTGACTGCAAATGGCCGCTAATGGTGTTCCTCGTATTTACTAGTTGAAACTTGTGTTGACTTAATCGCATTCCGCGGCCATTATCAGTGATGCGAACAGAAATTGTGTGTATTTAATCTTTTTGGTATGAAACGGAAACGGAGAGAATTTGGATGTGTGCCAAACTAATACTTCATTACTTTTTCGGAGGAATTTGTCTGCGCTGCGACGATAAGATCCAACTTAAGGCCTTACAATCTGACTTTCTATAATGATATGCCTATCAAATTCATATCGTTGTCATATAAAAGTCGGATTGAATAAAAGGTATCGTGAACCGAATGGAATCCGTCCATTCAAGTTCGAATTTAAAAACAAACGTCATTGCTACGTCATCGCTAACCAAGGTGCGTTTCATGTCCGCCGACTTTACTTATACCTAAAGGTACTTATAACAACTCTGGTGCAAACCCCATATTTGGGCACACGCGCATGATAAAAAATGTGTGTGCCCCACTCTTTGAAACACGCGTGTATGCGATGACTGCGATCCCCAGGAATGAGTGTGGTCATTCTGACATGTTGTGTACTTTAACATGTTGTGGAATCTAACATGCCATCATGGGCATATTACATGTTGTGGAAAGTGACATGCCAAAAGGTGAAAGTAACATGTCAAGCGTGAAAGTAACATGCCACAGCCCAAAGGTGAATGTAACATGCAAAGAGTGAAAGTAACATGTCATGCACATGTGGTCGCAAGTCGTATCTCGTGCATGTGAAATCATTATCAGTGATTTATCATTATCACCATGTTTGTCAAGGTGTGATGTGAATACTACGCGTGTGCACACACGCAAATCAAACCCACACCATGTCAATAAATAGGACACAAATTGTTAACCGATACAGTCTGTTGTTTTTTAATCATCTTTGTTTTGTTGTGGTAGCATTTATGATGGCTAATTTCAAAATTTTATTTTACTTTCATAATTTTTATTAAACCCCTAGAAAAATGCCCAATTTTTTCTATAAAAATTTTAAAATGCAAAATTTTGTGAAATGTCATTTTGGAAAATACTAAGATTTTTTTGTTATGATTGAAATTTTTTTGCACAGCTTGCTTTTTTGTTAAAGTTTACTTGTTATTTGCATATTTTGCTTTGAATTTTACATTGAATGTATTGTGAATGTTTGTTGCTATTTTTTGTATCTTCTTAGTCATGTGAACTAATATATTTACTGACTCGTGTGTGCTGTGCTGTCTAGTGAAAGATATTTTTATATTGATGAATAGTATGTAAGGCTATAATTTTAACAGCATCACTTTAATAAAGCTAAAAACTGTTTGCCAAACTAAAAAGCGAGCCAAGCCAATACTTATGGAATAATTAATGCCGAAACAATATGCGATAAAAATACACAATACTGATAACTTATAGCTATACTGCAATATCACTATATTTAGTCCCTCTCAACAATAGCACTGTGTGGCACATGTGTTGCAATCCATGATTAAAAAACAACAGATTGTATCAGTGATAAATTTGAGTTGTATTTATCGACGTGGTGTGGGTTTGATTTGCGCGCGTGCACATGCATAGAATTCACACCTTGACAAACATGGTGATAACGATCAATCACTGATAATTTTTTCACACGCACAAGATACGACTTGCGACCACATGTGCATGACATGTTACTTTCACGCTTTGCATGTTACATTCACCTTTGGGCTGTGGCATGTTACTTTCACGCTTGACATGTTACTTTCACCTTTTGGCATGTCACTTTCCACAACATGTAATATTCCCATGATGGCATGTTAGATTCCACAACATGTTAAAGTACACAACATGTCAAAGTGGATTCACCCCCAGGAATTGGGGCACACGCGTTTTAGACAAACGTGTGCATGTGCCTCAGTCTGAAGACTCTACAATATTTGTGCAAATGTGCCTCTCCCGGACAACCTGATAACAACCAGGGTTGGTTTTTTGTACAATGCTATTTACTAAAATTGTATAAGAATTTTATTTTATTGTTCAATTTTTTTTCTCTGAGATTTTGCCAACCCTGATCAGAATCAATCGTCCTGTTTCAAATTACTGAGCATGCATCTAGGAAACAGAGTTGTTATAAGTACCAAACATTTTCAAAAGTACCCGTACCAGTAAATACTCTCATTTTTACCCGCGCTCAAAAACACCCAGGTAAAATACTTTGTTTTTACTCAGTACTTGGGTAAAATTGAGTAAAAGTATTTTTTAGGGTTTTTTGAGTAAATTGGGTATTTTTCGTCATGGGAGTATAAAATGCAATTTTTTGGCTACACGGCTCACATTTTTGGCTCGCATTATAAGAAAGAAGTACATACAAAGTAAAAAAATATGAATGCAAGCAGAGATATAGTCACTTTTTGCATTTTGTGTGCTTCAATTGAATTTTCTGAAATACTCAAAGTATCCAGTACTTGAGAAAAAGTACTAGGTACAATGGGTACTGGTACAATTGAAGTATTGTACACATGGGTATTTACTCAGTATGCTGTTTCATGCATATTTTAGAGTAAAAGTCAATACCCAATATCAACTCTGCTAGGAAAGGGAAGTCCAAACTCACAATCTGGTAGAGGTACACTCTTGTTGTAGACAAAATATTCCTCTTTCTCAAATGGAGTGATCAGTGCAATGCGGTAGGAGGAACCCTGCAATGTGAGGAGATGAATAACATGAAATAGGGATGTGGTGGGTGAATGTTTTTTTCACAAAGCACAGCCATGCAAATACAGGTGCCATATTACCGCAATACACACACCCCCTCAAATAGCCCCCTAAATTCTGCTGGCAAAATAAAAAACCTAACTTCCTCACCAAATCAGCCCACTGTACTTGGCATGACATTATTGGAGTAACCGACATTAAAAGTGAATTATAGTGAATTCAACAAAATATTGTCAATGCTGTAAATAATGTCAGACTGACGTGACAGTGAGTAAACAGGTTCAATGTGGCTGTAAAAATATTGTCATAAACATTGATTTCTGTATTTATACCTTCCAATTTTGCAGTAAAGTACAGTGCTATGCACTAAAATTTCATAAACGTCACCTAGATGAGTGCCAGGTAGGGTGTCAAAAAAATTTTTTTACGGAAAATGGAAAACGGAAAGGTAAAATTTTTTCACTTTACGGAAAACAGAAAACGGAAAGGTAAAAAAAAAATTTCTGCCGGAAAACGGAAAACGGAAAGGTAAAAAAATTTCACTCAGCGGAAAACGGAAAACGGAAAGGTAAAAAAAAATTGTCGGCCAGAAAACGGAAAACGGAAAAATGAAATGCCGGAAAACGGAAAACAGAAAGCAAAATTTTCACGGAACTGGAAAAAAACTAAGTGAAATTAGCACGGGAATAGACAAATTTGCAGAAGGAAAACCTGCATGCAGGTTTGCCTGTTTGGCTTTGATTGTGGTAGCTATACATTCTGCAACTATGGATCATGCCTGTAACTTCACTCGTAGTTCAAGCTTAACTGAACCAACAAAACATCATCAAAAAGTAGCCATAGTGGCCATAGGAAAGGAAACACTACAACAATTTCACAGTCTAGAAGCAGTGGGAATCACTGATGACCCCTATGCAATTGATGACAACATTGCAGAGGAGAGGATAATAAATAGCATAAAATTCAACGACAACAACAAACGATACTACATTGACTGGCCATATAAACAGAGTATCAGTGACCCGCCCATGGGAAAAGCAGAAGCCTTGGTGCAGTTTAAATCACTGATAATAAGATTCAACAAAGATCCAAACTTATACAAGCAATACCAGAAAGTTTTGGATGACCAACTAGAAAAGGGAATAATTGAGATATGTGATGACAAAACTGATAACAAGGGGATTCATTACCTGCCACACCAGCCAGTAATCACACCGGGCAAATCGACATCATGCAGAATTGTGTACGATGGGTCGGCAGGTAAGCCCAGTTTCAACGAGTGCATTTTTAGAGGACCAATTACAACACCATTAGCACTGGGCCTACTCCCGAGGTTCAGGGCAGGCAATCTAGCATTAATTGCCGATATTGAAAAGGCATTTTTGCAAATAGGATTGCATGACCAAGCTAGAGACTACCAATGATTTTCCTGGCTGAAAGATGCCTCAAAACCAGTAACTGAAAATAACTTAATAGTACTTCGTTTTAAACGCGTACTGTTTGGACTTGTCTGCAGCCCAGCAATTTTGGGAGCAGTCATAAAATACCATTTAAATGTGACAATAAACAACATGAATGAATATGAAGAAAATGAAGGGGAATGAAACCAGTTGGCGATGATAATAAAGAACATTTACGTTGATAACTTCATCATGAGTGTCACAAATGAAGTTGAAGCTTTAGAACTATATTACAAAGTCAAAGCTTTATTTAACCAATGTTCTATGAACATGAGGGAATGGCTGTCAAACTCCAGATCAGTCATGAATGAAATAGCAGAAAACAACAGGAGTCCAAAGGTGAATAAAATTGTCGCAGTAATGGGCATGAAATAAAATCACTGAACGGACATGCTAGCAATATCAACACCAAAATTGCAAATTGACAGCATCACAACACCAACCAGACAAAACTTGAATAAATTATTGGTGTCAGCATATGACCCAATTGGGTTCACAGCACCTGTTTCACTGACCCTGAAATCCCAGTTGTCAATGCTGCTCCAAGAGAC
This sequence comes from Sphaerolaimus hirsutus, assembly GCA_964036195.1. NCBI lineage: Eukaryota > Metazoa > Nematoda > Chromadorea > Monhysterida > Sphaerolaimidae > Sphaerolaimus > Sphaerolaimus hirsutus. Next base: position 20,707,027 of record OZ038459.1, read on the forward strand.
AAAAACAACACAATGGGATGAGCCAATTGAAGATGAATACAGATTGCAAAAACAATGGAAAAATCCCAGAAAACTGAAAATCGAGCCAGAAAATGGAAAAATGGCCTGGTAAAACGGAAACGGAAAGGTAAAAATTTTTCAGCCGGAAAACGGAATAATGGGCCGGAAAAACGGAAACGGAAAGGTAAAAAATTTTCAGCTGCCGGAAAACGGAAAACGGAAAGGTAAAAATTTTTCGGCTGCCGGAAAACAGAAAACGGAAAGGTAAAAATTTTTCGGCTGCCGGAAAACAGAAAACGGAAAAGTTAAAAAAATTTCCTGCGGAAAGGCGGAAACGGAAAACGGAAACGGAAATTTGACACCCTAGTGCCAGGCAAATATTTCACCTTTAGTCACTGTTTTTTTCCACATTTGTGAAGATGGACTACAAAACCATCTATAGTGTGGCGATTAAAGCCGTAAATTATTTTTCAAAAGAATTAATTACATGCAAAATGCAACCACAAGGAGTTTTTATGGTGGTGAATGCAGGAGTGCCAAAATCGGCTGAAATTTGTTCCTGTGATGATGTCAATTGTAGTGCCATTGTATTCATCCACATTATAACTCCTTTAGGGTTCATTTTGGAGTATTGTTTTTATGCAAATTTAAGGCCTAAGAGTACCCCCCCCCCTAGAGAACATGTAAACCAAGCAAGGATGGAAAAAGGTAAAAAAAACTGGTGCTCATCTAGGGGCTATATTACTGTTCAGTGGTGCACAATTAGATTTTAATGCATGTTACTGTACTGCACCATAACGTTGGAACTATGGTGTATTCAGCTCACAGTTAGGCCAGCCTGCTTTAGCTTCTCAACTGTGTGCTCGAGTGGCTGTTTCAACCAGGCCAACTTGGCACCGGGCCAGAGGAGTTGGCACTGGTCCCAGGCCTGCGTCCAGTTGAGCTGGCTGTCGGCGGTGCCGAAGTAGCACTGCTCGTCCACCAGCGCGCTGCTGGACACCCCCGACTCTGCTGCCTTCGCTGTGCACTGCGCACCGAACACTGACCGCACCGCATCTGATTGGTAGAATGGGTCAGTGGTGGGGTTCGGACGATAAGACTTTTCAATATCGATATTCAATATTTGATGTTTTTTTCTGAAACTCAATGTAGATATTCAATATATTTTTCTGCAACTCTATATTCGATATCGATGTGATATGGACCCTAGATATCGATATTCGATATTCAATACAAAAATGGTCAAAATTCAACAGAGATATTTTGTGTTTTCAATATTTTAGTATTTTGCTTTTGGTATAGCAGCAAGGCATATTTCGATATTCAAAATCAATATCCAAAAAGGATTAAATCAATATTTGATACACATACCGTATTACCTCGAATTATCCCCCCCCCTTGAATTAACCCCCCCCCCTCGAAATACCCCCCCCTAAATTTCGGCTGAGGAAATAATATACCCCCCCCCTCGAAATACCCCCCCTAAAATTGAGTGTAACGTGAACGTACATGACAAATACCGCAGTTTGTGATCTGAACAGGCAGAACACACGTACAAAAAAAATATTAAAAAATTTACGACCATTAAATTTTAAAATGTAGACCAGAGTTTTTAAAAGTACTGAACTTTCTCAAAAGTAAACGTAAAAGTATTTATTTTTTACTCACAGATGAGTACAGAAAACGCAAAGTATATATTTTTTACTTTTACTCATGAGTAAATGTGAGTAGATTACTTTTGTCTCCGGAAAACGTAATAGCGGGTATTTTTTAGTAATTTTGGCCAAATTTTCGCTCAAAATCACCTATTTTCAAAACTTTTTCACCACCAAATTCACTAGTTTATCTGTTTTTGCCTATTTTTATGCAATTTAGATATTTTGTCCCTATTTTTGACTTTCCTCTACTTTTTTCCTTTTGTGCCTTGAAAAAGCCTATAAAAAACCTGTTCGGAATACGTTTTCTGTACTCGCGTACTTTCAAAAAGTATGCGAGTAAGTGAGTACTGGTATTTTTTCCTGGAGGAAACGTAAACGTATTTACGCAGTACTCGAGTATCCGTATTTATCGAGTAAACGTAAATATGTTTCACAACTACCGTATTTCCTCGAAATACCCCCCGGGGGGTGATTGTTTCATAGTGGTCCCGAGAGGGGGGGGGGGTTAAACGAGGGGGGGGGGTATTTCGAGGGGAGGGGTTATTATTTCACAAGAAAATTTTTGAAAACCAAGTACGAAATTGTCGTCTGAAACGTACGCAGACGTCGAAAAATGCAACAAAAACCGCCATTTATAAGGTTCTGTAGACTAATCGTAGTACGTAGATGGTATAAACACTGTTCTAACATGATTCCGACATTGTTTTAACGTGTGTTCTGCACTACGCAGAACACAAACTGCAGTATTTGTCATGTACGTTCTCTTTACACTCAATTTGGGGGGGGGGGGTATTTCGAGGGGGGGGGGTGATTGTTTCATAGTGGTCTCGAGAGGGGGGGGTCAAACGAGGGGGGGGGGGTATTTCAAGGGGGGGGTATTTCGAGGAAATACGGTATGGTGTAGACCTCTAGGGTGCCCATGATGTACCAATGACCGCTCACTGGCGCTGGCCACAACAAGTGCCACTTTTAGAACCAGCACACGCACGGCTGAATATTTTGACATTTTCTTTGCTAAACAATACTGCTTTAAGGATGATACTAGTGGTGCGCACAGCATTGCTATCAGACAGTGTGTTCTAATCTAGGTATATTACAAAGTAAGATGTTTCAAAATGGCTGGGACATTAAATTTTTTTCTCAACTGGATCAAAATATATTCCATGCTTTTCAGAATTTTACGTTCTCTATTGCAGTGTCAAATTTTAGTTTTTTTTCAGCAATTATTGTAAATTTCTGACATTTTGCAATATACATAGGGCAAAACTAATGGAGAAAATTAATTTTCCAAACTTTTTAATTCGATTGATAAAGAAATTATTATATGTATTACATTATATATTTTCCATTATCTGAATACCGGTAAACTCGGCAGACATGAAACGAGTCAGCTTTCCGGCACTTATATCCAGCGTCAACCAAAAACTTATGTTCGTTGAATGCCTATTTATGGATCGGTTCACGTAAGAGAACTTGGCCTTCATCCCAGTTATTAGTTGCGTACTATACGAATGAGATCAAAGTTCGCTGAAAATCGCAAATTTGCTCCACTTTGCCAATTTCTACTGTCATAATTGCCTATTTTCGTTTATATACTTGGTTATATAAAAGAGTTAGCCTATTTTATTCATATTTATAGCGGATTTCGAAATTTTGGCTGGCTGCCAAGGTCTCACACGCGGACTCTTCAATAAATAGATAAGAGTCCGCGTATGAGAACTTGGCAGCCGGCCAAAATTTCGAAATTCGCCATAAATATGAATAAAATAAGCTAACTCTAGCTACATAACCACTTATATAAACGAAAAAAGCGATTATGAAGGTGGAAATTGGCAAAGTGGAGCAAATTTTAGTGATTTGGAGCTAACTTTGAACTTTTACTCTCATTTGTAATATACGCAACTGGTAACCGGGATGAGGGACAAGTTCTCATACGTGACCCAATCCCTATTTATAATAAAAACAAAAATAAAAATAGAAAATGCATTTGCTGGTCGGCGATAATAAGAGATTGTCGCAAACTGCGACACTGTTTTTGCCACCAGAATAATATCGTATTGAGCTAACGCAAATTCTAATTACTAATTTATTCAAAATTTCAGAATTTAATCGGAAATAATTAGTATTTATTCAGTGAAAACAGTCAAATATCCTAGATACGCTCAAATGAGACATTGAAGCCTGTTTTATTGTCTCATTTTTGCTTCTTTAGGATTAAGCATTATAAATAAATAAAAACTCATGTCTGCCGCAAATGCATATCCCATCTGAACGGAACAAGAAACGACGGGTAAGTGAAATACTAATTTAATTTTTTGGTTGAAAAACAGTGTAAGAGTTTACAATGAAGACAGAGTTAATCCTATCTAAGTTGAACAAAATGATATCACGAAAGAAATAAAGCGAAACGTCCGTTGATATTCGACATATTTCGTCACGTTTTCTTTTGTGTTTACCATTACCTTCTACGACGTTCGCTTTATGACGTCATGGTGGAGTGGTTCCTTCCAGATATTGACTCCCATAATGTCTGCCGAGTTTATGTATTATCTAGCTATTGTTACATTTGCGCTCAAAACTTCCTGCCTCAGTTATTCCAATACATACCAAGTACCTACCCAATATTTGAAGAGTAGCGTAATACATTTTCGCGCATCCACATTGTCTGTCATGTCAATGAGCCATTAGGCCTGAATTTAGCCAATTTACTAATTGTAGCCGCGCTGCAGGGGTGTTTTATCACCCAAACACAATTTCCCTGACAGCCAGATATAATGACTAACGATGGCAAAAAAATATTCGAAAATTTGAAAACATTTTCGAATTTTCGAATTTTTTCGGAATTTTCGAATTTTTATTTCGCCCCTAGCAAAAACACTTAAAAATCGATTTATTTTTCAAAAAATTCGAAAATTTTGAAAATTCAAAAATTCGAAAATAGTTTTCGAATTTTTCAGTCAATTCAAGGCAACAAAACGCACTCTTCAGTTCAACGTGCTATATAAATCGACAATTGATACAGGGCGCATATGAAAAAGTGAAACGAAACAAAAAAACGTTGAAATGTCATCTGCGGTGGAAGAGGCCGACATCGACACATCCGTTTTTTATACCGTATTTCCTCGAAATATCTCCCCTCGAAATACCCCCCTCCAAATTTACACTATGAATTTATAAACCCCCCTCGAAAAGCCCCCGTCCCCAATTTGGTGTATAGAGAACGGAATGTGGTTTGTGATCTTGGAAACACAGAACACATGCCAAAAACACTGACTCTGTTGTGTTACAACAGGTGTGTGTTAGAGTCTATCGAGTCTTATAAATGGCAGTTTTTGTTGCATTTTTTGACATCTGTGTTACTTACAAACAACAATTGAGTAGTGGGAGTTTGAAAAATTTCTGGCAAAATATTAACCCCCCTCGAATACCCACCCTCGTTTACCCCCCCCCCCCCAGTTTCCACTCTGAAAAAAAAACCTGGGGGGGGGCAGCCAGCAGGGGGGTTAATTCAAGGAAATACGGTATTTGATACCAATTTTTTATGCTGATATTTTATTTGATGCCAATTTTTCAATTGTTCTTTTTCTTGCCTTCGCTGTGTTGGTGAATAAAATATGCCAATGTGTGAATTAAATGAAGAAGCAGCACACTGGTTTGCATAACTTCTTCCACCATTTTTAATGCTAAATTATAGTAAAAATAAGGTTATAAAAACTGAGCAGAACATGAAGACAGTCCAAATTCTGTGTTTTAAGCTTAAGATTCAATATTCGAAAAAGATTCAAAAATTATTTGAAAAAATTCGAAAACTAGCCAAAAAAATTCGAAAATTGCCAAAAAAGATTCGAAAATTCGAAATTCGAAAATTCAATTAGAAATTCGAAAATTATTTTGAAGAAAAATTCGAAAATTCGAAAATTCATTTCAGAAAAAAACACTTAAAAATTTAAATACTTTTTTTTCAACTGTTTGCCATCGTTAATAATGACTGAAAGTGCTTCCAGTTGACTTGCCTGGCATTGCATACCCATTTGTTTTATACCCAGCAGTGGTGATGTAAAAGCGCCACGGCGCTGGCGCTATTTTGCTGTGGCGCTATTGGCGCTTGGCGCCGTGTCCATCAAAAGCGCCATCGCGCTTTTGGCGCTAGGCGCTATTTTTGACCGGCGCCTGGGACAAAATGGCTGGTGTTGCCGCTTGGCGCCATTTTGCTCTGGCGCCATTGGCGTTTGGCGCTAGGGGTACGAAAAGCGCAATGGCGCTTTTGGCGCTTTGCGCGAAAGTTCTGGCACTTCTCACATCACTACCCAGCAGTTTCAGGAAACATTAGGTCAATATGATGAAACAGAAAGTGGACACACGCAAATTCAAATGCGACATTTATCATAGCTTATGATTTAAATGTGATGAGACAGCGGCTAAAAATTTGAATGAGTGGATTCAAGTATTCTAGTTTACTTTCACTTCGACACCATTTCACATTTTATTTTGCCATTTTCACAAATCAATAGTATCATTTTTGATGGAGAACCTTTGAATCATTCCCATCATTTGAAAATTCCCACACATTGTCCTCATTTTCCATAGTTACATTTTTCATCCAGCAACCATCAGTTTCTGTAGAATAAATTCTTTGGATTCCTGCATGCGGCTTCCACCATAGAATGGGTAACAACAGCCTGCAAAATGGTCGGATTTTGTATCACTGCAAAAAAATTTTTATCAAAAGAGTGCCTTGCTATTGTAAATCAGTTTTACCAGAGTTGTTAAAATACTGGTATTTTTTACAAGGCATAAATGAAAATGTAGAGGTATATATTCCATATGTTGTTCCAATTAACTGGGTATATGGTTGTTCCAATTAACTTGTGGAATTTGAAAAGTATTTGTTAAATTTTCAAATCGTATACCGTATATCCTCGAATAAGTCCCCCGGGGAGTTTTTTTTTCGTCAGAAGTTTTTGAGGGGGGAGTTATTCGAGAGGGCGGGAGTTATTCGAGGGGGGAGTTATTTTTTCATCAGAATTTTCGGTAAAATGTATGATTAATATACTGCACAAATGGGGTAAATTTGGTAACATAAATCATCTGTAGGAATACAAAATTAACAATTCAAGCAGTAAAATCAATTTTAGTGAACTCTAGCTGCAATATAATACCTATATAAATATATTTACATATTACATAAATACATAAATACATAAAACGTTTGTTGTAAAAGTGATATGTTGTGAAATGTTTTCTACCCATCAAAGTGGGGGGAGTTATTCGAAGGGGGGAGTTATATTTTCCTCACACTCAGAAGAGGGGGACTTATTCGAGAGGGGGGACTTATTCGAGAGGGGGAGTTATTCGAGAGGGGGGACTTATTCGAGAGGGGGAGTTATTCGAGAGGGGGGACTTATTCAAGGATATACGGTAATTCAGTACAAAGGTGTAGGCAGCGGGGTGGCTTTTGAATATTTTTAAAATTTTGCTAACATTTTCATCTACCATATTTCCTCGAAATACCCCCTCCGCAATACACCCCCCCCCCCTCGAAATACCCCCCTCAAAATGGGCACTATGAAAAAATAAACCCCCTGGGGGTATTTCGAGGAAATACGGTATTCATGGTTTTTACGTTTTCATCTAACCAGGTATTCTTTTACCAGAAAAAACGCTACAAAACGTAATGGTATTCATGGAAAAATTGTTGGAAAACTTAATGGTATTCATGGAAATGGTCGAAATCAATCTCGATCCCGATTCAAAAAGTGAATCCAGATCCCCAATAGATAAGTGTGTCTAATTGGGCAACAAACCGGTGTGCTCTGTGTGTCGGTGGTGTTGTCCGTGGACGGGTCGGGCGCCAGGCACTCGTAGCCGTCGGACGAGTCCAGCAGGGGGTCGCGTTCCCGCCACACGAAACACTGATAAATAGTATCTTTAAATGTGAATGAGGGAGTAACTTGTGTCAATCCTTGCATTTTATCAGCATACTCTGAGAATTTGATGATTTAAGATTGAACTCACATTGTCCCCATCCAAAATGGCGCCGTACTTGGGCCAGGTGAACGCGGCGGGCGACTGGTGCCTGGAGCGCTCGCTGCGAAAATCCTCACCCGCGCTGCTGCAGTACCAGTTTCGGTCGGTGCGCGTGCCCGACTGCCCGATGCCCGACCGTCCGGTGCCCGACAGTCCGGTGCCCGACCGTCCGGTGTCCGACCGTCCGGTGGCCGACTGCGGGCCGTCCGTGCTGTACACGCAGCTGGACATTTCGCTGTCGGCGCGCACCGCTCGCAGAGTGGCGTCAGAGCGGCTGCCTGCGCGCAGTGAACGGTACTTAAGAAAAGTCTCGACTCGGCACAAGGCTTCGGTAAGGCCCGGTATTTCGGGAGGGGGGGTGTTATTCAAGGGGGCTACCGTTTTACCTCGAATAAGCCCCCTTGAATTAACCACCCCCCTCGAAATCCCCCTCCCCTAAAATTTGGCTGAGGAAATAATCAACCCCCCCCCCCCTCGAAATACCGCCCTATAATCGAGTGTAAAGAGAACGTACATCACAAATACCGCAGTTTGTGATCTGTACAGAGCACAACACACGTTACAACCGATGATTGACTGACGTTAGGGACGGGTTTATGTGTATACCGTATTTCCTCGAAATACCCCCCGGGGGGTGATTGTTTCATAGTGGTCCCGAGAGGGGGGGGGTCAAACGAGGGGGGGTATTTCGAGGGGGGGGGGTATTTCGAGGAAATACGGTATACATATAGATATGCCTATAACTACATAAATATACACCTATGTAATTGTTTGATTTTTCTACGTCTGAGTATGGGGAATTTACAACAATTTCTGACGAAATAATAGACTCCCCCTCGAATAACCCCCCCCCCCATCGGATTACCCCCCCCCAAATTTTACTGGCGAAGTAATAAACTTCCTTGGGCTGGGGGTATTTCAAGGTAATACGGTAATTCGACTAGGTACTGTACCCGGGGTGGGGTCATGTTTTGTTCAACAAATCAGCACAAGGCACAAAATTCCATCAGTCAGACAGGTTTCTACAATTTGGCCACAAAATTACGCCGCCGCACTATCGACAGCGCGTGGCTGAATCGCATTGCTCACAAACACATTGGGTTCGGGCAAATGACTGTCAAGCATCACTCACTCTGCCCGGAGGGCGACTCGAAGGCGCTGGTGACGCAGCACAACGTGGCGCCCGCGTGGCCGTCGTCGAGCGGCTCGAACACCGTGTTGGCGCCCCAGCTGCGCGGCTGCACCGACGCGGCGGCAGAGTTCGCGCGTGCAGTCGTGCCGCGTGTGTGCGTGCGGCTGCGACGCTGCGAGTGCTGCGGCCGAGCCCACGTGCGCAGCGTCGATTCGGAAGTGTGCGCGCCGTCGGGGAAGGAATCGACGCGCAGACTGCCCTTCTGAGCCGCGGCGACGCGTTTTTTCAAAGTTGAACAAAGTTGTGCATAGTTTAGGGCGAGAATTGGACATCAAAGATTGTATTAGCACCACTGTCCTATTTGAAACCTAGCACTATTTTGCCGAACCACGGAAATCGGCTGCGAGTTGTCTGGCGGCGCGACGCCCAGCAGCGACGCCTCGAAGGGACTGCTGCAGTTGGGCACCGGCGGCGGCCGCTGCCCACCGTTCGCACCGGCGCGCCGCCAGTGTCTGTTCACCACAATTCATAGTGGGCATTTACATTTTCCCTGTAATGTCCTTAAACTGCACACAGAGTAAATACTCATGGGTACAATGCTTAAATAATACCCATGAGTATTTAAATTGTAACCATCTGTACGCGTACCTTATACTGAGTACTGGGTACTTCAGAGTATTTCTGAATTTACAGAGTATACAGAAAAACAAAAACAAGAATTTCAAGAGTGTTTCCAGGTAGCGCATGCATATTTATACAAAAACAGGTGTGCATATATAAATTTGCAAAAGCAGATTCAAAATTTTGTAAATCTGCTTCAGCACACTCAGTCAGGTGGCAGTCCCAAGCCCTGTGAAGTGTAAAGTAAAATGCCAATTACCCTGTAAAATGTCAATCAAAACAAAAAAGAAAAGATTTTATTACTGAAGTTTGCACGAAAAATTGGCACTTTACATCACATCTGTCATGACAATTGACACTTTGCATGACATTTAACACTTAGTTTGCACTTTTCAGGGCTTGGAATTGCCCCCAAGTGCATTAGCGTTCCATTTCACTTCCGCCCAACCTGGTGCGCCACCAGCGCTCAGCCACCAGCGCCTCGTTCAGCTCAGACTTGGACGCGCGCGTCACCGGCACGATCCGACTGTCGTTGAACAGGTCCACATGCCGCAGTTCCTCTGTGCCGCTAGACATCTTCACGCGTCTCGTGTGATGCATACACAGATAGATGTCCAACGCACCGATGTCTCTCGCAGTGTCGCTGTCGCTCCCTTGGCTGCGGTTGGACCTGTCGCTGGGAAACTCCGCCTCCTTGCTGTCTTCATGTTCGGGGGTGGTTGCCACGGCGGGTTTGGTTGCGGGATGTTTGCTCGCTGTTGGTGCCTTTCGTGTGCCTTTTGCGCAACTGAATTTTGAAAACACATTGGTGACCGCGATCGGAATCTTCAAATTACAGGCACAGTTGCAGCTCAGAACAAGAACGAGTCTTTTTTACGAAAACACACAATTTACAAACAATCTATTTTTTTGGTTTTTGAAACTTTTGGATTTGCAAACATGACGTTGTGTCTGTGGGGAAGCGGTACTAAGTCCAAAAGGTAAATTGGTCTGACTGTAAACACTACACACCATGCAGTCTCATCACATTTCAGCTGTGTTTTACCAATGTCCGAGTGCCCTGAGTTTGTGCCTCCGGCTGCAACACTACCCTCGCTGGCGCTCATTGGCTGTGTAAAACAAAAGTTTTCAACATAACTGGCCACTCGCACCTCATGAACTGAACCAAAACATAATCACTGCATTGGATGCCACCTTGAGTGTCGCCCAGAGCGTGGGCACGAAAGTGGGCGGAGCTTGCGGGTTCCTGGTTGCCCGCGCATTGGGCACGGGTCTGAGGCGCAAGTGCAGCTGGTGGGGGGCGCCCCCTTGGGCCAGCTGCGTGCACTTGGCAACCAGCCGGGCCACTGTGTTGCCCAGCACCGATTGCCCGTCGCCCGACTGCGCTGCCCGATGACCCGATTCCAGTGTGCTCTTTGGCTGGATGCTGGTCTGGCTGTCCATCGCTCTGCAAGGCAGAAGTATTATTAGACTTGGTTGCGGAAATGTAAATATTTGGCTATTTTTACTCAAAAATATGTATGCTCAGGTTGACCTAGACCCTAACTTTTTCTTATCCTCCTTAAAAGCACTATTGCTGGCTTACGCCTTCAAGCCTAGATTTCATTTCACTTTACGTTTTCTGTACTTGGGGTGAGTAAAAATAAAATACTGTACGTTAGTTTGCATTGAAAAAATTTCAGATCTTTTAACAAATCTGATGCACGACTCATTCAAAAAAAGTTGAAAATGATTCTAAATTAGGATTGGTTTTAGTAAAATTCTTTTTACTAAAATTGTAGTGAAATTGTACAAAAAAAATTATTTTATTTTATTCTTCAATTTTAATTTTAATTTTATTCAGCAATTTTCCATTTTATTATTTTTTTTATTGTATTTTTTTATTTTAGTTGGTGACCAGGATTGGTTTGAGTAACATTATTTTTACAAAAATTGTAATAAAATTGTAAAAAATTGTATTTTATTTAATTTTATTCATGTTTCATTTCATTATATTTTATTCTTCAAATTTCCATTTTATTTATATTTTTTTGAGATTGCCAACACTGTTCAAAATCACTCAAAACCTTCAAAACACACTGACCTCGTGTGAAGTGGGGTGGGCGGGGGCAGGGGGCAGTGCAGCGCCCTGTTAACCCTCTTCATGCGCACGCAGCTGGCGCTGTGCTTGCCCGCCGCCCCCGTCCCAACCGCCTTCGGTGCGGCCATTTGCCGCGCGCTTGTTTTGATGTGCTTCACCTGTAACAACGGCATAGTTTTGTGCTTACATTCGTTCAGTGAGAGTTCCCCCCCCCCTCCCTTTGGACCCTATTACCCCTTATGGCAAGTTGGCAGCCGGCCAAAATATTTGAAATCTCTATAAAATAAAAGATGAAAAAGGCAAAAAAAAAAATTCTAATATTTGGTAGAGGAATGTAAATATGAAGTTAATTGGCAAAATGGTGGTAATGTTTAGCGATTTTGAGCAAAAATTGGATGAATATCCGTACATGTACAATACGCAACCGGTAACTTGGACGTGGCCCAACTTTCCATATATCTATGATCCGATCCGCGATAAATCCCGCGAATTTGTGAAATTTTGCCATCTTGTCCAAAAACATTTTTGTGATTTCCGTTGCTAAAAATTCAAGCGGTGCCAGATGAAATCCAACTGTCACAACAAATTTACGGTACAAATCTCTCCTAAAAATGGCTCAGTATAATCATAGACATTCAAATAAACATTGGCTACCCCTACTTCTTGTAATAAGTTTATCCTTCTCCACTCACCCTCAGCGGTGTGTTCAGTGGCTTCCGCTGGGTGTATCTTGGGTGGACGCCCTTGTCGGGGGCGTCGGCGAGCACGGCGTCGCTCTCGTCGTCGCTGCTCACCTCGGCCAGCCGGCCGTAGAACTCGGTGCCGCTGCTCTGGCACAATTCGCCCACCTGCGCGCGTGGGTGTGTGACTGGGTCATGGATAGTGATGGAATGGAATGGTGACGCCGGGCCTGTGCCTCTGTGCATGTTAACCCGCTGTGCATGTCAAGGGTATTCTAGATTTTGACCTTCCAGGGGGTCGGATAGATGGCTAATCGCTCCTCTGGAGGGATAGATAGCTGGGAGAAAACTTGGGTCGTTTGGGGGTTCGCTGGGGTTCAATATATAGGCTTTTACAAGATGTAGAAAAAATGCAGAAAAATCGCTAAAAGTAAGTGAAAAAATTACTAAAAATGGGTATATAAGCACATATACTACAAAAATAGCTAAAAATAGACAATTAAACACTTGAACTAGTGACTTTGAAGGTGAAAAACTACAAAAAGGGTATGAAAATTAGCGATTTTGCTAGTGAAAATTAGGGTCTACATGCACACCGGGTAAACATGCACAGAAGGCCTCAGTCGGTGACGCCATGGTGCTAATTGAGGGTGAGAGAGTGACCCATGGAGCTATTGGTGTCTGGCGGCGCAATTTTTCCTGGCGCTTTCCCCTTTCTAGTGTGATTTATGGCGCCAATTATCACAGGCGGCTCTTCTTTCAGCGACGCCAGTGTGCCAGTCACAAATGTTCGAATGCGACTTTTCCCATCCCTAGTCGAACGCGAACGCATGCGAGCGGGGAGGGTGCGCTCGCCTGGTCCACGTTTCCGCAGTAGTCGTAGAGCTGGTGGAAGTTGGCGGGTCTGGCGACGAGGCTGCAGGTGCTGGGCGTGGTGCTGCTGCACACGCTCGGGGTGGCCGCCGTGCCGCTCGGGTCGCTCTTGCACGTGGCCGCGCTGGCGCACGTGGACGCACTCAGCGCGTTCCACGACCCCACCACGCTGGTGCGGTCGTCGCGCCACGTCGATGCCAGTTCCTGCGGGTGCGTCGGCTCTTGAAGTACACCTACGTATTTTTCAAATTACCGTATTTCCCCGTGTAAAGCACCCGGGTGCTATACAAAATTGAGACACTTTGCAGCAACCTTTTTTTAAACTTTGTATAACACCCAGGTGTTCGGTCAGAGGGGGTGTTATACACGGAAACACCTCCAAATCCAATTTTTTTCCCAGTGTGCATCAATTCAATGGAAAAATGCGTGCCGCGGAAATACAATGAGTGGCGCTCGCCACGCCTGCGTATTTAAGCAATTCAAATCGGGTGATCTTTTTGAAACCTAGCATAGCACCCCAGGGGTGCTATGCAGCTGTAGTACACCCCGGGTGTTGTGCACGGGGGGGTCCTTTACACGGATAAATACGGTACATTTTCCAGAGCTTTTGTCTTCCCATCATCACAAACGTAGGGTTGGGAAGGAAGCCGACCCAAGCCGACCCGGCCCGATCCGACCCGAACCGTCCTGACCCGACCCGACCCTACCCCACCCAACGATGGAAAAAACACAGAAATTGAACACAGAAACTCATTGAGTTTCTGTGTTTTTGTTTTACACAGAAACACGGAAACTGATAAATTTTGAAAAACTCAAAACTCAAATGAGTTTTTTTTTGGAGAACACAGAAACACAGAAACACGGAAACACAGAAAAGTTTTTTGAGTTTTTGTGTTTTTTTTCAGTGAAGCGGTTGAATGGACATTAATTCAGTTAAACTAAACAAGATAAGATATGCATGTAAAGTATGTAAATATGTACATAATGTATTCATATTTTATAATGGTACAAAAAAGAAAATAAAGATGGCATGCACATCTCATGGTGGATTTGACAATTTAAGTCTCACCATTTAAGTATACCTTATTACCTCAAATTAACCCCCCTCAAAATGGACAAATAAAATAATAAATCATGTATCCAATGTACATGGTGTATTTATTACTGCTAATTTGCATTGCAGCTACACAGACTGTACTAGGTTGTGTAGCTATCTACATGTTTATTTCAAATATATCCTGTTTGTATGCATTTATAACCTGTTTTGGGTACGTAAATGCCTACTATGTTCTATGATCCTTACAAAACTTTCTGACAAAATAATAAACCCTCATGGGGGTATTTCGAGGTAATATGGTAGTTGTAGTTCAAATCACTTTCATGGTGTTCCATACAGTGCACATCATTGAAGAATTTTGGAGTACTGTGTAAATTGTCATTCTGGGCATTTTGGTGCTGGTGTTGTGATGTTGATGTCCTCATTGTGGACATTTTTATAGACTTTTTTCACACTTGAATGAATGCACAAATGTTATGTGGGGTTAAAACATGTGCAAAACCAATATTTTATAAGAAAACCACTGTTTCCAGATCAAAATGATGTAAATCAGAATTTTTTGGGGGGAAACACAAATTTTTTGGAAAAAACTCGAGTTTTTAAGAAAAAAACTCAAAGAACTTGAGTTTTTACAAAAAACACAGAAATAAAAACAGAGTTACTCAAGTTTTTTTCGAGAAAAAAACTCAAAACACAGGTATTCATTTTTGAAAAACTCTTTTATTTTTATTGGAGAACTTACCCATCGTTGACCCCACCCCATCCGACACGAACACGATCCTGTTTCTGGGAACATTTTTGGAACCGATACCCGATACCTGACTCGAAATTTCTTGAGATTGATACCCAATACCCAAACCGAAAAACATTGAAATTCCCTATTAGGGATGGCCAGCGCTTTTAAAAACACGCTGCTTTTTAAAAAAGCGCGTTTCTCAGCGTTATTTTTGCCAATGTCTCAACATTTTTTTGAAAAAATCGTGTTTAAAAAAGCGGAGCCGTTTAAAAAAGCGCTTTTTCCATCCCTATTCCCAATCCCACAGCCGACCTGTTCCCAATCGTGTGCTGGCGCACTGGTTCGCTGCCTGGCTTTCATGGGCGAGCCCACGATGTCCAACATGTCGGCGGGCGTCTCCTCCCACGAGCTGTTCAAGCGCGACTCGTCCCGGCCGCTCTTCTGTTTGTTGTCGTCATTCTGCTTGACGCCGTGCTGCTGTTTGTCAGAACTACGCGCGGGACTGGCCATCGGCTGTTGGCTGGCGGCCGCGCGCCAGAATTTCGACATTTTTTTGCTGCGAATTTTGAAGGTGTTTGCAGTTGTTTTGTGTCGGCGTGTGTTTTCAGCCTACACGGTGAGCAGGCAATGGTGTGATCAATGGCAAAAACACACATTTTGAATACAAAACTCGGAGTTTCTGTTGTTTTTTTCACACTGAAACACGGAAACTGAACATTTTTGAAAAGCTCAAAACCATTTAGATGCGAAAACATCTCTAAAGATTCTTTCAGTGGCAGAATGGCTTTAACTTTACTATACTATTTTCACAGCAGTTCCCAAAAAAATTAACCTAAATAACATAAAATAACACCAATACAAACCTCTCAGTTTCTCCAGTGGGTTGTTTTCCCTTTTCATTGTCCGACCGCTGGAATGTCCAGCCGCGCCTTGGTCTGGCTGCACTCGCTGCCCGTCGCAATTTGATATCGCACTTGAAAAATGATTATGCAGTCCACTGGGCCGCGTTTAGACACTTTTATTTCATGGCATTGGATGTTGCTGTGTGAAGTGATTGTCTGTTGTGAGCGAACTGTGCGCTGTGCAGCGGAGGGAAGTATCCATATCCCTTGAAAAATTCAAAAATCTGTTCTACCTACTTATAGTACCGGTTTAACAACACTTCATTGATTTTCAACAAAAATTACATTCAAGAGACAATGGATTCACGTGCCTAGTCTCAAATATCATTTTTGCACTGGCTGAAAGTACATTCTACTCCACCAGTGGATACAGACACACTGACCACACTCAAGGTGAATGGTGCCAATTACCAAAGCCAAATTACACAAGCGCCAAGCGCCAGAAGCACTGTGGCAGAGTTGCGAAAGCGTATTTACGCTTACCCGAAATACCCGGGTAAATGGGTATTTATACTTACGCTTACGCTTACGCTTTCATAAAATACCCGTACGCTTTTTTACGCTTTCCCGGCCAAAATACCCGGGTACTAACAGCGTAAAACAGCTTTTCACACGGTTCAGTTTTACACTTTTGAAAAAGCATAAAACCACAAAAAAAGAGTGAACGAAACTGCGTAAACTCGGCAGACATGAAACGAATCAGCTTTCCTTCTTTTATGTACGAGTAAGATATGTCTCAAGTTTGAATTCGAACGGACGGATTCCGTTCAATTCACAGTTTATTGAAACCGATTGAAAGTTCAAATGTGAAAAATAAATGGATTAAGCACGGATATAAAAATACACAGTCGGAAAGCTAGATATCTCGCTCAAACAGTGCTAACGAATTCCTAAAAAGCACGAATGTGATAGATATCCGGTATGTTAACTTGGCACGCGTCGGGTTACGTATTATACGAATGAGGTGAAAGACGCAGGATTTACGTATGCGTTACTTCTTATGTCTGTGGAATACAATTAAGCGACTGGAAATGATCGCAAATGTGTCAACTAGTGTACTTGTGATCATTTCCGGTCGATTTATTGCATTCCGCAGCGATAATCAGTGACGCGAACCTGCGTTTTTTGCTCTCATTTGTCTGAAACGCAGAGCGACTTGGACGTGGGCCAAATTCACATATGACCCTATCGTTAGTTTATACAGCACTCGTACAAAAATTTCTTAGACCATTGACTTCCATAATGTCCGCCGAGTTTACCAAAAAAATTACTGCGTGCGTGCAGTAATGTGCCTGTACACACACACACACTAGTTTTCACCGTGACTTCGTGTGAAAACTGAAATTTTTTCAAATGCAAATTAAAAATCACGGTTGAATGATTTGATTTTATTTAAATTTGAGTTTAAATAAATGATAGTTAAACTTTGAAAATTTGAAAACTAAAACACATAAAGCATACAAAATGAGTAGGCTGGATGTCGCCATGCCGCCATTTCAGTTTTCACATCAGTCACGGTGAAAACTAGTGTGTGTAGGGCCAATGTGCTGGAAATAGTGGCACATTTACAAATTGTGTCGCAGTATGAATGTCTTGCTAATACTGTGTCGTCGAGCAAAATCGTGGCTTCAGCTAAAAAATTTTGGGCTGAAAATGGATTCCGACGATGATGTTGTCGCCGTCGACAGCACTAACTCCAAGTTGGAAGATAAAAAGATGACTTACCGTGTTTCTTCTAATAGAACAGCAGCCTCCAATAGAACGGCACCTCCCATAGAACGGCAGGCAAATAAAGTTGACAAAAAAAATTGAACGGTACTCTTCTATTCGAAGAAATACGGTAAGTGCCGCTGCCGATGAATTGCCAAACAACATATGAGGGCAGACTACTAAGTGGACATCCGAAAAATGTTGCTGAGAGCTTGATTTGGATGGAAGTCACTGAGAAAACGTCTCTTAAAAAAATTTCACGCTTACGCTTTTATTTACGCTTTCCCAGGTATTTTAAAAATACCTTACGCTTCAAGTATCCATACTGAAAATTTGGAAAGTGTATTTACGCTTACGCTTACGCTTTCCAAAAATACCGGTATTTTAACATCTCTGAACTGTGGTTAGCATTGAAAAAATCTCTGGGAGATTTATATTTAAAAAATCTCAGAAAATCTCAGAAAATATAAGATTTTCTGAGATTTATATTTTTTTCATGATTTTCCAGAGAGATTTAATTATATTTTCTCCTGATTGAGAAAATCTCTTGAGAAAATCTCTCTATATTTGCCAATTTTCACCTTCAAATTCACTAGTTCATGTGCTTTTTTACCACCTTTTATCTATTTTTAACTATATATTTGCTTATATACCCAGTTTTGGCTATTTTTCCTCTATTTGTAGTTTTTCCTCCCCTTTTTCTGTTCTATGGCATGAAAGAGCCAATAAAAAAGTTACCTATATGAAATATATTTTCTGTACTCAAGTACTTTCAATAAGTATACATAAAAGAGAGTACTGGTACTTTTTCAGGGGAAATTTTTTAGATGTATTTACTCGGTACTCAAGTACAGTGGTCCCCGGGTTAACGGTTCCCTCGCTTATCGGGTTCCCCGTGTTAAGGGGTGGAATTGTGCAAAACGGGGACATGTGAGAACAAAATTCCCCGGATTGTAGGTTTCCCCGCATTCCCGGGTTATCGGGTGGAATTTGAGAAAAACGACTGCATTTCTATATAAAAATGGCTTGGTTATAGGGTATTTTTAAGCATTGAATGAAAGCATACCGTATAGAATATCAAATTTTTGAATCAAATCAAATAATTGACCATTTTTTGACATATTTAGAATATTATTGTGAAAAATATGAAATATCGACTATTTGTACTATCTGATATCGATCATCTTTGCTGTTGATAATAAAACTTCCAAACATTTCACACCCCGGTTATCGGGTTCCCTGTATTATCGGGTGAGTTTTCAAGAATTTCACTCCACCCGATAACCCGGGGATGATTGTATATGAATTTTTGAGTAAACCTTAATATGTTGTAATCCCTGAAGCATACTGAACCCATGCAGTCCAATGAAAACCCAGTGCTCTAGTATGGGGCTGTACCTAAGCACCGGGTCTACATTGGCACTGGATGTTGCTACTTGTGACACGGGTAAACTTATGGCACTGAGTTCTAGCTGTTTTAACAACTAAAGAGTTGACAGCATGCTTTGGAAATGTAGTTACCAAATTTTGTTGAAAAGGTCATCTGATAACTTCTGTGGGGATCACCACACGCACATGAGGAAAAAATGTGCCTAAACCATATTTACATGGTAGTACAAATTGTGCCATCAGTAGACAATAGGCTGTTATCATATGAAATTGTGAATGAAAAGGTTAAACAACACATTATGTGCTTTATAACTATCTACTCTGAATGGTTCAAACACCTTGAAATATCGATTAAATCATACTTTAAATTGAGAGATTTTCTGAGATTTTTTGAACTGCAAGAGATTTTCTCAGAGATTTAATTATATTTTCTAAAATGACCCAAGAGATTTAATTATATTTTTTTCTTGAGAGATTTTCTGAGATAATATTTAATTATATTTTCTCAAATTGGTCGTTTTTTTCAATGCTAACTGTGGTGCTTGTGTCATGACTAGTGATGTGAAAAGCACCAGGATTTTGGCGCCAAACAACAAAAGCGCCATGGGCCCCAGGCTGTCTGTGAAAGTATACCCCGTGGTATACAAGCGTGGTAAACAAGGCGGGAACATCATTTTGTTTAGCGCGCAGTATTTATTATTTGCGCGGTTTTGTTTACATTGGATTACGCTAACGCGACACATTACGGGTTCTGCGGGGTGTGCGCAATAGGGGTCAAATCAGAAAGCGCGATACTTGAGTTCACTAACGCGCATAATTTGGGGCATATCGTGCGACATACTTTTGTCATACCACGATGAAATTGTTGTTTTCGGGTTAAGCGTGGTATAACTTGACAAAACCAGGTAAAACTGTGGGCGGCAGAAGCGGTATTTTGTAAATGGTGGTAAGTGGTAAGAATAATGTAAATAATATTGTGAAGAGAAAAATAATTGCGGTTTTTTCAGCTGGGGTATATAGAATATTCCCTTGTGAAGTTAGATCAAAAGGCCAGATTCATACAATCAAGCTCAGATTTTCACATGTTCTGATAACAGTTCTCTGCCGCCGCAAGTCAATTAGCGGCCGCCTGTTCATTTCGGCCGCGCCCGCACTTGAAGTTCGTGGCGCCGACAAAATCTGTTTCCCGTATGGCGCCGTTAAATCCGGATCTCGGCGCTGAGCCAATCAACCAAATGCATTCTGGCCGATCAAACTTATCGGTCCAGATTTTGATCTATTGTGATGCAAGAAAAACGCTTGCATCACGTCAAACAGATTTTATCAGTGTTGGGCATTCCAAAGTTATGCAATTATCCAAATTATCCAAATTTCTGATTTATTGTGCCTTTTATTTAGCACGTAAAATATTTATTTATTGTTTTCTGCAGGGCATCATCGTTTTTCTGGCAATTTTTGTCATTTTGGCGCAGAAATTCATTGGGCTGGCGCGCTAGGGCTTTTATGGGTGCACTGCGGCACATTTTGCGGTTTTTGTTTTTATTTCAGTGGAAATTGGACCCAGCGATGGGTCGCTGGCATTTGCCAGTAGTCTACGAGGCGCAACATTGATGTGCATTATTTTTTTGGTGCATTGACTTTCTCATTGAATTCTATCATGACTATAGGTATGTCACTAGACACTTCTCAGATACAGTTTAACTCATTACATCCATTGCTTCCACCAACAAAACACTTCTTTTTTCCATTTTGGTTCTACATGGTCGGGCTGAAAAGTCCCTGGGCAGTGCTCGCCATTCGCGCTAGGAGTGAGCTTGTGTGAAAACTCAAAACACCTGATATCTTAACCTGTCAAAATTTTATGACTGTAGCTTACCTCTAGCGCGAATGGCGAGCACTGCCCAGGGATTTTCCAGCCCGATATGTATAAGTAGTTTTGTGTGACTTTATTCATCAAAATATGGTAAACATTCTATGAAACTTCCGAGTAGGATATTCACTTCAAAAATCTGGTAAACTCGACTGACATTATGGAAGTCAATGCTCTACGGGATTTTCGTACAACTGCGTATATTCGTAGTTGGCACTCGTCCAAGTTACCGTTTGAGAGAATGTTACCCAGTATGAAAGATGCAGGATTTCCGTCTTCGTCACCAAAAATGGCTGCGGAATGCGATTAAGTGAACGCAATTGGTCGCTAATGGCGGCGCACACACGAGTTGACACACATGTTGATTTAATTGGATACCGCGGTCATTTTCGTTGACGAGAGCGGAAATCTAGCGTCTTTTACCTCATTCGTATTCAACGCAAAGGTAACTTGGACGCACTGGGAAGTTCATACGTTCTTTTTTGAAGGAATTCGTCGAGACTGCGACGATAAGATCCGACCTAAGACCTTACAATCTGACTTTCTATTACGATTTGTCTATCAAACTCATCTCGTTCTCGCATAAAAAGTTGGATTGAATCAAAAGTATTGTGAACCGAATGGAATCCGTCCATTCAAGTTCGAATTAAAAAAGATACGTCATTGGTAACCAAGGGCCGAATACCTGATTCGTTTCATGTCTGCCGAGTTTAGTAATCTGTTTTTTATTGGCGCCATCTATCATTCTCATAAAACTACCTAAATACAAAGTATTTATATTTTTGTTTTTCTTTTTATAAGATTATGTAATACTAATTAACGATTAGATTAGGAAATTAACGTGGTATATAACCTCCGTTTCACACGTTCTGGTCGTTTTTTTCAAATCGGTCTGTGGGATACATTTTTGTTGCCCGCGCATCCAATACATGCCTTGCCTTATAACGAGGTAAACAAGTATGTATCGCCCGCCTGTTGCGTGTTTTTTGCAACATCGATTTTTTCGCACACGCTCATTTGCGGGTTAGACGGGTGAGGTATCGATGGCAGGTGACCTCTTAATATGTAAAAAAAACAATTGGCGTGTGTTGCGCGGGGTACAGCTGCAAAAATAAGCGTGGTACGTGGTATACCGAAAAGTGCGGGATCTCGCGGACAGCCTGATGGGCCCCATGGCGCTTTTCCGACCCTTAGCGCCAAGTAACGATGGCAAAAAAGATTCAAAAATTCGAAAACATTTTTGAATTTTCGAATTTTTTCATAATTTTCAAATTTTTATTTCACCCCTAGAAAAAAACACTTAAAAATCGATTTGTTTTTCAAAAAATTCGAAAATTTGAAAATTCAAAAATTTGAAAATTGCCAAAAAAGATTTTAAAATTCGAAAATTAAATTTGAAATTCGAAAATTCATTTTAGGAAAAATTTGAAAATTTGAAAATTCATTTTGGAAAAAACACTTAAAAATTTAAATACTTTTTTTGGAGGGTTTGCCATTGTTACTGATCACATTCCCATTAGGTCTGTTGATAAAATGATACCCTGGGTTCATTCAAGGGTAAAACAAAATAAATTTGATAAGAAACCATTGCACTTGTCAGCAACTTGGTACCAGTTCGAGCCAGTGACTCCCTCATCCCAAAACACGTAGCAGGAGCCCTCGTGGAACACACTCCGCTTCCCTGTTACATTCGAGTTGCAGATACCTTCCAAAGTATCTGCACATGTAACAACAACAAGATTCTGGATAGCTTGAGATCTGATTTGCATGTGTAAATTGATTGACATAAATTTATTCTGTTAACAGAACTAACAATCTGGTAGAGGGGCACTCTCGTTGTAGACAAAATATTCATCCTTGTCAAGTGGAGTTATTAACGCAATTCGGTAGGAACCCTGCAATAATTTACCATATTTCTATGGAACACAGAATGTTTTCCTCGATTTGATAGGTATTCTTTATGAAAAACTGGTAATTCTTCATAGTTTCTTTATTCTGAAAACAACAATTTTTAACAAAAAAAGTCAAAAATCAACAACAACACCAATAATAATTTTAGTAGCTTGTCTCCACTTCAATCTTTTCCACAAACATTTCCGTGATTATTTTCAAAGCAATTCCGCAACATATTAATATTTTATTATCAACCCAAGAACCTCTGCAGACACATAAAAAGTGGTGCAGTCATTTTTTATTCCCACATTGATTTCCCTGAAATACATTTTCTGTACGCAGGTACTTTTGAAAAGTGTGCATAAAGGTACTGTAACCTGCCAAAATGGTAATCCCAAAAAGTGTTGAATACCTTGATAAATGCCAGTGGGCTACACATGATATACCCATGCAGTGTTTTCACTGTATTAATCTGCCTATGACTGTCCAATTTTCTAACAATGACTCTCATTCCCACACACTTTAGTATGCCTAACTTAAGAAAGCACAAAGGATGAAATTTATTGATTACCCAATTAAACACAGTACAAAGTGTGCCAACTTTTATGGTAGTCCCACTGATGTCATCCAGTGACATCATTTAAATGGAAAGAATGATGTCACTTTGTAAACACCTTCCCGATCAAGTCCGGCCGCCTATTTTTTTTTTCACTTCGCAGGCCATATCTCCGGTTGCGGGAGGGGTGGAAAACTAAAACTTGGGTGGTATATAGGCGCAAACCCCCACTACCCCACATGAATAAATGGGGCAGCGGCGACTCACTATAGAGGGGGTCACCATATATGTGAAAAAAGTTTGCAGCGTTTTCACTGTCCCGCACAGGTCCGGCCCCCGGTTGATTTCTTACACTGCGGGTCCTGTATCTCCAGCTGTGGGAGGGGTATAGATCTAAAATTTTTGGGGATGTGTCGCCAACACCCCTCCCCTACTATACACTGGCCAGGCGGTTTTTGGCAACTCACCACAGTGTGGGGTGCAAAGTTTAAAATTTATAAAAATGTTACTGTCCCACACAAGTCCAGCATCCAATTGAATTTCAAAAAATGGACACTTTGTGTTGTTTTAACACAAATGTGGTTGACAATGTGAAATAAGCATGAAATATCCTCTAAAAAATATATTATCCGACCTAAAACTGGCCACCACATGAACCCCTTCCCCCAAGTGGGTGACAAAAAAATCACTTTTTACAACTTTTTCATCAGACACTTGAACTGCTGGTTTACAATGATTTATAGAGGAGGGTTAAAGGTCTCAAGTTGTGTAAAAAATCTTACCTCAAAAATGCCTTCATAAGAAAATTTGCTGCGGGTGAATTTCAAATTGTAAAAATGACATCATTGCAGGAACAAAAATAGGCAAAATTCACAATTTGAAATTCACCCCCAGCAAATTTTCTTATGAAGGCATTTTTGAGGTAAGGTTTTTTACACAATTTGAAACCTTTAACCCTCCTCTATAAATTGTTGTAAACCAGCAGTTCAAGTGTCTGATGAAAAGTTGTAAAAAGTGATTTTTTTGTCACCCACTTGGGGGAAGGGGTTCATGTGGTGGGCAGTTTTAGGTCAGATAAAATATTTTTTAGAGGATATTTCATGCTTATTTCACATTGTCAACCACATTAGTGTTAAAACAATACAAAAGTGTCCATTTTTTGAAATTTGATTGGATGCTGTACTTGTGTGGGACAGTAACATTTTAATAAATTTTAAACTTTGCACCCCACACTGTGGTGAGTTGCCAAAGACCGACTGGCCAGTGTATAGTAGGGGAGGGGTGTTGGCGACACATCCCCAAAATTTTAGATTTATACCCCTCCCACAGGTGGAGGTACGGCACCCGCAGTGAAAGAAATGAGTGGGGGCCGGACCTGTGTGGGACACTAAAAAAGCTGCAAATTTTTTTTTCACTCGGCGACCCACCCTGTAGGGGGTCGCCGCAACCCCTTCAATTCATGCGAAGTAGAGGGGGGTTGCGCCAATATCTACCCCAAGTTTCAGCTTCTGGCGCGTCCTAGAACAGGAGATAGGACATCAGAAGTAAAATAAAAAATGGGGGGCCGGACTTGATCGGGAAGGTGTTTAAATGTATTTACTTAAGTACACATGGAGCCCATTGCACATTTTATTTCAAAGTTAACAGTTGGTAGGAGTACTTGAGTACATTAATCTTTCAAGTAAATGTAAATATGTTTTAACAACTGTGGTGGTAAAGTGGTAATTTGTATACAGGGCCCAATAAAGGGGAGCCAACTCAAGGGTGGATAGTTGGGGAGACATACATGGTGGTTGATTTAATGAATCACAACTGAATGGTTCATGAACCACCAGGAAGAAAATGTCAAAGATGTTCCTGCCTACATTTAGCCCAGCCCACTTTAGCTTGTCAACTGTGTGCTCGTGTGGCTGTCTGAACCAGGCCAAGTTGGCGCCGGGCCAGAGGAGTTGGCAGCGGGCCCAGGCCTGCGTCCAGTTGAGGTTGTTGTCGGCGGTGCTGAAGTAGCACTGCTCGTCCGCCAGCGCGCTGCCGGACACCCCCGACTCTACTGCCTTCGCTGTGCACTGCCCTCCGAACACTGACCGCACTGCATCTGGTCAGTAAAATAAGTTAGTTTCAGTGGTACAATGGCCTTGCGCACCGCTCGAAAAACGCGATAGCTTGAGCTACGGTTGAGCTTTCACAATGAAATTTTAACACAATAGAGTAGACTCTACAGGACACCTATTCTGAAGTTTGCAACCCAAACGGCCACATTTTGTGTAAGTTGTGGAACGCACAGTTTTTAGTGTAATTTTGTGACTTGGCGTCACCCATAGGATAAATCGAGGGTGTCATTTTAGGGGGGGGGGGGTCACCGGTCTTTGGTGTCGTCTTATTCTGTCGTACATTGGCCGATTTTGATGCCTTTTGAGTATGTTGGGGTTTGGGGTCGGGGCTACGACCAAATTCTTTTTTTCTCAAATAGTCCCCAGTCCCGAGATAAGGGGGGTCAAGTCACAAAATTACACTAAAAGCTGTGTGTTCCAGAACTCACCCAAAATGTGGCCGTTTGGATTGCAAACGTCAGAATAGGTGTCCTATGGAGTCTACTCTATTGTATCAAAATTTCATTGTGATAGCTCGACCGGAGCTGAAGCTATTGCGTTTTTCCGGCGGTAACTGAAGATGCCCACCCCTGTACATATTTTATAATTTATATACAAACAAAAAATTATAAAATTATTAAAAAAATTAAGGTAAAGTGTTGACCTCTAGGGTTGCCTTGATGCACCAATGGCTGCTCCACTGCTGCACTGGCACTGGCCGCAACAAGGTCCAGTTCTGCAAACAGCACACCCATGGTTGAATTTTTGGACATTCTATTTTGCAAAATAATACTGCTTTGAGTGTGATATTGGTTGGGGCGTACAGCATTGTTTTTGGACTGTATGGTTTCTTTCTATATGCCAAAATGTTTCAAAATGTCTGGGACAGTAAATTTTTGTCAACTGGACAAAATACACATATTTGCGTGATAATGCGTGCATGCGTGATGATATTTGCGTGCTCTTCAGAATTTTATGTTTGTTATTCCTTTGTCTAATTTTAGTTATGTTTTTTTATTAATTATTGTACAATGTTTGTTGATAAATAATTTATAATATTTATGACATAATTGTTATTTTTATTTTCAGAGTATAGGTATTTATTATTTAGCTATCGTTATATTTGAGCTCAAAACACACTGCCTCCGTTACCTAAATATTGGTATTTGAGAAGTAGCGTGAATAATTTCAATATTCTCTGTAATATCAATGAGACTTTTGAGCCTGAATTTGATAACTCAAGTAATTGTATTAGGTTGTAAACTAATGAAGTGTCTTTTTTCGATTTCATACAAATATACATTTGTGCATCCCACATTCTTTTGTACGTTGATAGATTTTGATGCCATTTAAGTATGTTGGGGTTTGGGGTCTGGGCTATGAGGAAATGTTTTTGTTTCCTCGAATAATCCCCCAGTCCCGAGATAAGGGGGGTCTATAAAAAGGTGATCATTTTGCATGGCCGATCAACACATTCACTTTGAACCTTACTCACTCAGCCATTTCTGGGCCAATTTGGATCGTTCGACATTTAAAATGATCAGCACAACCAGTAGATTCCATTTTTGTGGTCGGATTAGTGATGTCTAAATTACGTATGCCGATTTGACCCAGTTTTAAAACACCAAAAATAAATTGTTCTTAACATGCTATCATATACTTTAGACAATGGGGATTCATATACCAAAAAAATTATTTCAATATCTCTTTCCAATCAAAAGTAATAGAACTTTAAACTTCCGTCTCCCATACATGTAAATAACTAATCAAGAACAATGAATACAGATAACCTGAGCATAAAAATGAAACTTACAGGTTTTTCTGATCATTTTAAGTGTTCATTGGTGGAAATTGGCTGAGAAATGGCCAAGATAGTGATTTCTGAAGTCACATGCATTTGCTCGTCATGCAGATTTTTCTATTTATTGTTGGGAGGCGAATGTTTAAAGTGATATAACTTTTGACTGGAGAGTGATATTGAAATAATTTTTGTGCCAGATTTATTCTTTTTGTCTATAGTATATGATAGCAACTTCAAAAAAATCGTCTTGAAAAATTATAATTACAATTAATTTTCATGTTCAAAAACCGGGTCAAATCGGCATACGGGATTAAGACATCACTAACTCGACCACAAAAATTGAATCTGCGGATTTTCCTGGTTATTTTAAGTGTTGAACGATCCGAATCGGCCCAGAAATGGCTGAGTTATTAAGCTTCAAAGTCAATGTGCATATTGGCCACGTAAAATGACCACCTTTTTATAGACCCCCCTTATCTCGGGACTGGGGGATTATTTGAGCAAACAAAAACATTTCATCATAGCCCAGACCCCAAACCACAACATACTCAAATGGCATCAAAATCGGTCAACGTACAACACAATGGAAAGCACAAATGTATATTTGTATGAGATGGCGAAAAAAGACACTTCATTAGTTTACAACCTAATAGTTAGTGATGGAAAAGCCCCAGAAAAAAGGTGCCAAGGGCCAATGGCGCCATGGCGTCGAGCGCCACGGAGAGAGGGTGCCAGGCGCCAAGGCGCCATTTGCAAAATAGGGCGCCAGGCGCCAATGGCGTGAGCTCATATAGTTGCGCACTTTGCCCAACCTGTGCTTACAACATCCGTCCATCGCCTTCACAAGTTCATTCACTTTCTCCAGGATGTATTCAACAGAAACGAAACAGACAACAATATTTTCTGCATAAAGTGATACTCACATATGACATTCAATTTGAACACAATGAAAATTATCATTCAAGAAAACAAAGAATACACGGCAAACATCATATTAATGTTATTCAATTCATGCACTCTTCTAGATCTATGATGTTTTCATAAAGTGGACAAATGAAATTTAGACGATTTGGATCCGCTGATTTATCAGTTTGCGCGGTGCATCATTTTCAGCTTCTGATTTGACAGATTCAGCTGATGGACCATTCAAAGAGTGACGTCACTTCATCCATTTTATTGACGAAAATCGTTTTCTGATGGATACTTTTTGTCTATTTTGTTGTTTACGCATCACTCGTTTTGAAACCCTGCTCCCATTTAGTAATGAGCGCCAGGTGCGCCATGGCGCCATTCACAAAGTGGTCGTCAGGCGCCAATGGCGCCACAGAAAAAGAGCGACTCAAATGGCGCCAGCGCCACGGCGCCATTCCATCACTAATTGTCGCTGCGCTGGAGCGATGCTCGATAAACCAAACACGATTATTCTGACAGCTAGATACAGTGATTGAATGTGGTTCCAGTCTACTGACATTGAAAACCAAATTGTTTGATATGACAGTGTCGGAAAAAATTAGATCAAAATGATGAAACAAAAAGTGGAGGTACCAATTCCAAATTTATCATGACATATAACCAAAATGTGAACCGGGAGCAAAAACATATATGGATGACTGGCTAAGTAGCTACCGCCAACCGCCAAAAGCGTCATGACACGCTTTTTAATAACGACAGTGGTCTTATGGTGTTTAAAAAAATCTTAAGCGGCGTTTACACGGTGCCGACAAAAAAAAACGAGTGAAAAAGTTCCATAATTCCGCAATAAAGTTGCATATCTGCAAGGTAAGGCACTGAAGTATACTCACTAGTGTACACACATGCCAATTTGCAGATAATTTGCGTGTGTCGTTCAAGAGTTAAAAGCAAATTACACTCGTCGGTTCGGTTTCAAAACGAAAACCGAAACGACAAATGTAATTTGTTTTAAAGTTGCGAACGATATGCCCGAATTATCTGCAAATTGGCATGTGTGTACACTAGTGATGGAATGGCACCATGGCGCTGGCGCCCTGTAATGGCGCCAAAGGGCGCCAGCGCGATGGCGCCATTGGCGCTTGGCGCCCTTTTCTCTGGCGCCATCTGGCGCCCGGCGCCATTACTTTGAATGGCGCCATGGCGCCATTGGCGCTTGGCGCCATTTTTGCTGGCGCCAATTTGGCGCCCGGCGCCATTGTTTTCGATGGCGCCACAAATGGCGCCAGGTTGCCGAGAGCCAAATTGATTTTAGGGACTGTTAGGAGTGTTTTTCAAATATAAATTCTGGCCAATGTACTTACACTAACATCTGAAATATGAAGCATCACTATCAATGTATCCATCCCATAAAAAATGGCTAAAGCCAACAAAAAGTGGACGCTGCACCTAAACATGTGTATGCTTTTGAATGCACAAAAGTAATATATCATATACCATGCCATTTTCTTATCGAGCTATCAAAAGATGTATATCAAGGGAAATGTATACAAATGCTAATAATATAGGCTATCAACACAGCAAACTGCATCACAAGAAACAATTTCACCAAACTTTTGCATGGCAGTGTGAGCTGTGTCAAAGTGCTGCAATCAGTAAAGATACAAAAAGCTCACGCTGCCATGCAAAAGTTTGGTGTAATTGTTTCTTGTGATGCAGTTTGCTGTGTTATTGCTGAAGTTATTGCAAATCAAGCAAATGTCAAATGTGGCACTGAGCAATACAATCTATAGTCAAGAAGAAGCCAAATACTAAGATTCAAAAGATTTTCAACATGGCATTTAAAACCTGAAAGTTATCACTTGACATTACCCACTTGACAATAACTTGACATAAACCACTTGACATTTATGACTGAATGGCATCACTTGATATTTATGACTTGACATGATCTGCTTGCCATTTTTTCACCTGATAGTTTTCACTTGACATAAACAACTTGACAGGTATCACCTGAAAATTGTTACTTGACATATTACTTGACATTTGACATGACATTTATCACTTGACATTAAGCTTGACATTTCACTTGAAATTTATTACTTGACATTTCACTTGAAATTTATCACTTGGCATTTGACTTGACATTTCAATTGAAAGTTATCACTTTATATTCACCTTGACATTTATCACTTGACATTTGACTTGACTTGACTTTAGACTTGACATTTATAACTTGACATTTGACTTGATATTTGATCACTTGACATTAAACTTTACATTTGACTTGACATTTCTCACTTGAAATTTGACTTGACATTTATCACTTGAAATTTGACTTGACATATGACTTGATATTTGACTTGACATTTATGAGTTGACATTAAACTTGACATTTCACTTGAAATTTGTCACCTGACATTTGACTTGAAATTTGTCACTTGACATTTGACTTGACATTTCGCTTGAAATTTATCACTTGACATTTATCACTTGACATCTATCACTTGACATTTATCACTTGACATTTCACTTGAAATCTACCACTTGACATTTATCACTTGATATTTGACATGATATTTTATCACTTAATATTTTATCACTTAATATTTTATCACTTGACATCTATCACTTGACATTTATCACTTGACATTTGGCCTGACATTTATTGCTTGACATTTATCACTTGACATTTGACTTGACATTTATAACTTGACATTTGACTTGACATTAACCACTAGACATTTATGACCTGATAGTAATCACCATGCAAGGTCACATGCTCAGTATCACATCAAGCAGTAGTTCAGGCATGTTTGCGTATTTTACACAAAATAAACAAACTTGAAAAACTTTTGTAAATCTTTACCAAAATTGCCAAAAGTTGGCTCATTTGAAAGCTCTACAACAAATTTTTGTTTATTGCCGCATTTGTATTCAAATTTTAAATTTTTTGAGGTTTGAAAATTTCAAACAGATACCGTCCCAAAGTGGGCGGAGCCTGTGAAAAAAATTCCCGAAAATAAGAAATGGCATCATATGCTCTTTCATATGAGCCATCAACCATGAAAATCAGTTGTGTTTCAAGGAAGTTATTGCAGTTTGAAGATTGTCGGGAGAACAAGATGAAGAACAACAACAACAACAACAACAACAACAACAACAACAACAACAACAACAACAACAACAACAACAACAACAACAACAACAACAACAACAACAACAACAACAACAACAACAACAACAACAACAACAACAACAACAACAACAACAACAACAACAACAACAACACTGCCTAGAAAAGAAAATGTGTAATAACTTCCTCCCAACTCAACCATTTGATCTGAAAATTTGCATGGGGGTACTTTTCGACACGGGCTATTCAATGGTTTAATGGGTTTTGCCGTAGCTTGTCGCGTTCCGAAGTTATTGCGATTTAAATTTTGCGATTTTCGCATTTTGGTGTGTCTGACCATATTATGGGTGGGTTGCTTGCGCCCTCCCTCGGCAGCGAGGGATCAAGCTGGCGCGCCCACACGATATACTTCCTTCACCTACTTAATGCTAGGTATTCCATGTCCAACTTCATCTGTTTATGTCACGAAAGGCACATTGAATTGTGATATAAGTGACAAATGTACGGATGTATGTAAATAATACAACATCAAAATGATTTTTTTTCTTCAGATATGTTGCCCCATGGGAACACAGCCGCTCATAAAGTTTTTCTTTGTACAATACTTACCCTGAATTTGTAACCATTACAAAAAACTTTTAATTTTATTTTATTTTTACAGTTTGCATCATCAATTTTACAGATCTTTTGCATTGTTTCTACTCTATATGAAAAACCAGTGATTTTTGACTGACCAAAAGTGGTTTTTATCACTACCTTGCAAAATTGATACCTACAACGTATTTTGTACACTTGAGTGATTGTATTTTGTTACTCAATCAAGATTCATGTGAAATGATGTAAATTGAGATGAAATGTACGCCCTCCCATTCAAATTCTTGTATCTGAATAAAGTTTACCTCAAGAAAATGTTATAAAAATACATTTTACAACTTCATTTATGTATAGATGCTGTGTAATGGCTTTTTACCATCAAGGATATGTAATACTTACGATACGACTGCTGCTATATAAATGTTTTTTTTGTCAATTAACATGCTGAAATAGAACCTTCAATTGTTGGCACCATTGTTTCTGGCGCCCTTTGGCGCCTGGCGCCATTTTTTCGAATGGCGCCATGGCGTCATTGGCGCCTGGCGCCATTGTTCCTGGCGCTTTTCCATCACTAGTGTACACTCAACTAGTGAGTATACTTCACTGCTTTGTCTTGCAGATATGGAACATTATTGTGGAATTATGAAACTTTTTGTCTTCTTTTTTTGTCGGCACAAAATGCAGTGTAAACGCCGCTTTAGGAAAAACACATCAAACATGTTTTGCTTAGTGATGGAAAAAGCGCCAGACTTTTGGCGCCAAGCGCCATGGCGCTTTTCTGACCCCCAGCGCCAAGCGCCAATGGCGCCAGAGCAAAATAGCGCCAAGCGCCAAAAGCGCCATGGCGCTTTTCTGACCCCCAGCGCCAAGCGCCAATGGCGCCAGAGCAAAATAGCGCCAAGCGCCAAAAGCGCCATGGCGCTTTTCTGAACCCCAGCGCCAAGCGCCAATGGCGCCAGAGGGTCATGGCGTCAAGCGCCAATGGCGCCAGCGCCAAAAATTTGTTCTGCAATTCGTTTGTAGAATAATCAATTTGTAGCTGTGACATACCGCTGATGTCGCAGTAGTTAATTTAACTTTTGCAATAAAAGTTCAATCAACCACTACAATGTTTCATACATCGTTACAATCCCAAGGGATACACCTATTTTTCAGCGAAACAGCCCTACGTTGATAGGTCCAAAATATTATATCCCATTTAGTCATGTTTATTACCAGTTATGGGTATGTAACTACCTATTATTTACACGATCCTTCACGATAACTCCTGGCGAAATAATCAACCCCTCCCTCAAAATTCCCCCTCAAAATTTGCACTCTGAAAAAATAAACCCCCTGAGGCTATTTCGAGGAAGTATGGTGTATACATTTGCCCCAAATATTACCTAATCAATATGTTTTTCATATAAATGTTCCCTTACACCCTTATATTTATCAATATTCATTCAGTCATTCTCAAAATTGATCAACTGGCTTATCTATTTTCACTGAATCATAAAAATTTTATAATCATGGTTGGCGCTTTTTTGGCGCTATTTAAAATGTGGGCGCCAGGCGCCAATAGGGCCACCAGAAAATGGCGCCAAGCACCATGGCGCTTTCTCAGATCCCGGCGCCAAGCGCCAATGGCGCCAGAGCGTTTTAGCGCCAAGCGCCAAAAGCACCATGGCGCTTCTTGCTTTGGCGCTAGCGCCAGGCGCCAGCGCCATGGCGCTTTTCCATCACTAGTTTTGCTATTATGTAAATTGTGAAAAGTCTTTGCTATCAATCGAGACACTGTCACATTCAGGGGTCATCAGTGATGGGTCTGGCGTAGGTGGGCACATTGTCGTTGATGGCGGGCGCTGGGTACAGCTTGCACTGCTGCAGCGCCGAGCTGAAGTCGAACGACACGCACGCGCTGTGTCTGAGGCAAAGACAAAGTAAACTCGGGACACGCCAGGGGCCAGATTTAATTCTCCCTACAGATATGTAGGGTAGGGCGTATGCCCGTTGGTTTTTTTTAAGTTCAGCCGCATCGACGCACATGCACCGACACCGAGAGCAAGGCGGTTTGTAAAATATACGAAACCATCCCTTAAGGTCACCGATATTGCAATATGACGTATATCGCTTCGATTTTGACCCGGAAATCACTATTTCGTCATTTTTTGGCCGTCGGCCAATTCGTTTTTATTTTATTTTGTCGGGCAGGTTACTCGCATAAGTCACGCTTTTTTGTAGTCAGGTGGTCACTTTTTTAGTGTTCACTGTCTGCCAGTGACAAAAAGGCCCCACGCACACTAGTTTACTGGCGTTTTCAGTTTACTGGCGGTAAACTCAATTTTTTAGTTTACCGGCTAAATTCACGCATAGTAAAAGTGGGCGGAGTTTAGGCCGCCATCTTTATTTTTTTCAAGTTTGCCAGTGATGTGAATTTACGCTGTAAACATAAATTTCTAATTTCTTTAATTGTGGAAGAACGGAGCATAGTTTATGCAATTTTGTTGCGTCATCGTGTACAGTACGTTGTGTAGATGTTGTCAAAATTTTTAAAATATTTTTAAGTGCAACATTGGATTTTTTATTGAATTTATCATTTTTTTGTGGAAATAAATTTTTATAAAATCACCTGTTACGTTTTTTCGTTTATTGAAACGTTCTAAATTATCACTTTTCATTGCGCTATTGATTGGTGTACACAGCGGACATGAAATATAAACTTTCGATTTTTTATGATTTTATTTCAATTAAACGCAAATAAATCACTAGCACGTGAACGGAAAGCCCAAACGCGGAAAAAAAATCACACATGAAAGAGGAACATTAGCTGCACACATCACACAATTTTTCGCGGCGTGAAACGAAAGACTTTGCGAATTATGATTTAATCACAATTAAAAAAGAAAAAATAAGCCAGAAATCGAATAGTGAATGAAAATTGTCCATTCAACGACAGTGTACTACATAACAACCATTATAACCGGTTGCAATTGAAAAATGAAGTGTAGCTGTAGCAGATAGCATGAAAATGAATTTTTTGTATTTGTTACATCAGTTTACCATTCCAGTGCCACTTTAATGCTAACTGCCACTGCAACGGAAATATTTCAGTTTGATTTTTATATTCAACGTAGTTGCAAATTCAGCAGTCAGCGGGATTCACCCACGGAACACGACCGGCGTCCGTCATCATCCACTCCTTGATTGCATCCCTGATGGGGCGCGCATCTATTTCGTCAACGTCCCTTCGGATTGGCACGTTATCGATCGTATCCATGTTGTCGTACACTGGTCGCCACTGCAGCTGTGTATGGGAATGAATTTATGTGATGTTGAATTGTAACAGTGAATATGCAAGGTAAACTTACATTTCGCTCAACAGTGTCATTCAGGTCGTCTTGTGGTTTTTCATCGCCATTTTCATAAAATTGGTTGGCAGCACTTTCCCCGCGGATATCACGCAGCCAATTGTGCAGGTGGCAACAGGCCATAACCAGTCTTTGCACGCGTGGCGGTTCCATCGCGATACAGGTCATCAGTATGCGCCATCTGCCGGCCAAAATACCAAAGACACATTCGACAGTACGCCTAGCTCGGGATAAGCTGCAGTAGTTGCAGTCAAATTTAGATTTCAGTTTAACCAAACAACGCTTCTTTCAGAATATTCAAACACCGATAGTTGAAGTGTCGCTGGCTGTCATCTGCATGCAGCGCATATGGCACCATACACCACTTGCGCAACGCGAACGCTTGATCACCCACAAAATAACTCGGAATGGTATTTGCAGGTTCGTTGGCATCTGCACCGGGCAGCAAGCAAAGTGGCGCCATCAGCATTCTGCCATGTCTGTGTAAATGTATCACTTTTATCATGTGTAAATGTATAGCACCTCATTGGAACATGTCAAAAAGGATGTAAACTCACATCAAATCCTGCCCGAAATCAGACGTGATCAGCACAGCACCATCTGCTTGTGACCCCGGCATACCGATGTCCACGTACTGAATTTTCAAATCCGCGCTGGCGCTGATGAACAGTATAATTGACGAGAAGCCCTTGTAGCACCAGTACCTCGTTCCACCCTCTGCAAGGCATTTTTCATTTACTTTTGTAACTGTAAACATTTCCACCTCACTGCACAGTTTCCCATCACTGTGAATTTAGTCATTTTTCTACAGTCACCAGACCGTCGCCAGACCGTCGCCATTTCGTCGCGCAATTTGGCCCTTTTTTAAAAAAAATCATAACTTTTTTTTAGATAACTTTTATGAGAAGCCAGGTACGTCAGAAGAAGCGCAATTTTTTTCTCTACAAGTACATCCAAAAATCATTTGCACAACATTCCCATGACCCAAATGAAGTTACTTTGAAATCGGTGGGGGTTGCGGTTAAACTCAAGCAAAAGCGACGATTTTGCGACGTTTGCGACGCAAAATGCGACGAAAAGCGACGTTTTCACAAAAAAATTTGCAACCTTGGTAAACTGGCGACTATTTCTGATTGAAGGCGACGCA
This sequence comes from Sphaerolaimus hirsutus, assembly GCA_964036195.1. Classification (NCBI taxonomy): domain Eukaryota; kingdom Metazoa; phylum Nematoda; class Chromadorea; order Monhysterida; family Sphaerolaimidae; genus Sphaerolaimus; species Sphaerolaimus hirsutus. Next base: position 20,743,238 of record OZ038459.1, read on the forward strand.
CGCGTCGCAAGCGTTGCAAGTGTTGCAAATGCGACGCTTAGTTTACCGTGACGTTGCATACGACTCACCATGTTTATGTTTACTGGAAACAACACACATGAGGGCAAAAGTAGAATGCGTAAAATGATATGTACTTACCAGCGGGTTTGCGAATACGGATGTGCTTGCCATCCAGACTCCCCACACAGTTCGGCATCTGCCACAGTTTCCAGTATTGCTGCGCGAAATCTTTCATTTGCCCTAAATCACTCCCCATAGGTTTCAAGTGGTCCTTCAAAACTTTCACTATTCCGGTGGACACTTCGTCAATAATCGTTCTAATTGTAGCGCTGGAAATCTGTAAACGTTTTTCCAAAATACAATGAATTATAAAGCAATCTAAAAGCATGAAAAATGGTATCACCTGTGACTGGCCGGCACAATCTTCAACTTCCCGGCCGTTTGCGCATGTATACAGAAAGTAAAACAGTCGCATTTCTGTTGTCACTACAGCGATGTGTCTTCTTTCATCTCGTGTTCTCAGGTACTGTTCACCAGTTTCAGGGTCGACAGCTGTAAGCATCGCGTGCAGCTGTTCGAATTCAGTTGGCCACAGCTGTAATTAATTTGTAATCATTGTGAACGTTATCGGTAAACTGAGTTCATTCATACATATCAGTTTACTGTTCGATTGCAATGTTGTTGTAAACAATAACATGAAAATGTCACAACACAGTAAGTGATGTTATATACGTCTGTATATTTTACGTAAATAACAGAAATTGTGAAACAACGAACCCTGCACAGTTTGTAAAACCATGCTGGATCGGTGTTCTTGCAGGCAATAACAGCTCGCCAGTAATTGCCCCTGGAGCGCGCCCTTTCTAGTAAATACGGTGTCATGTACTTTTTCCTGCCCTGATCACCCTGTTCTTGCGCGGCATTTTGCTGTTCCTGCTCTTGTTCTTCATCGTCGTTGTCCACATCATACGAAAACAACGTGTTCCCGACTGCCAAAAAAGCGGCTAATATTTGTCTCTTCTGATTGTGCGTTAGTGGCGCAGTTCCATCCAAATTCCGCTCTAGCGCTTCGTTCATTCTTTGCATTTGTCCCAAAACGGATTCATCGTGCGCCATTTTGAAACGTTTTTTTGGGGACAGTTTTTGTCAATCGATATTTCAGATTTCTGGCCATATGCCAGACATTTCTGGCATGTAGCCAGAAATGAAACATGTGATTAAAAAAAGTAACCATGAATAACATAAAATTGTATCACGACGTGTCACTTTTTTTTGTCACAAATCCATATCTTTCACAGATAAGAAATAAAAAGCGAAAATTTTGTGGAAAAGTGAAAAATAGACCGTTCGATTGATTTCGCGTCAAAAATGGTCCGAACTTTGGGCGGTAAGGCGCGCGGCCGATCGCAAAACGTTTCCGCGACTGCGGAAACGACTTCGGATGGCGGCAAAGGCAAAAATGGAAACAAACGTGGACGGCCGCCAAAGCAGAAAACTGAGAGCCAGCCCCCAGAACAGGTTAGTCATCCGATTTCTTTGGTTATCTTACCATTTCTTTTCATGCGTTTTCTAGTTATCATTTTTGTTTGAGTACAAGTGTGTTTTGGACATCTGCCAATTTATCTACAATTTGCAAATGTTTACAAGCCAACGCGATATTTACAATCCAAGATAAGCCAACCAATGTTTACAAATCGTTTGCCCCACTTCAGACTGTTCCGACTGGACCGCCCGTGCGTGGCCGAGGCACAAACATGCGCTCCAGAGGGCAGGCCGCGCAGAGTTCTCAGCGCGACATTTCCGAGCCGCAGCGCGTGCTTGTCCCCGACGATCACCTCGCACATTCGTTTGGCAGGGTTTTGTCGCAGGTTTGCTACTTATATTTGTACGGGTTTCTGAACTTTTTCTACACACACAGTTTATTCTTTATTTGAAATTTGTCTAAATTCAGCTCTAATTTAGCAAACTTCTGTGCTTTTTCGTAAACTCACATTTCATTTGTTTCAACTATGCGGAATTCTCTTTCCACCGTGTCAAAAGTGTACACAATGTTCCTTTTCAGGATTTGTTCGCGAGTCAGGAGTCTCCGGCTGAGCCGGAAGTCCCCGCTGACGGTGACCGTTTGGAGGAGCAGGAAAAAGCGCGCGAGGAGGAAAGAGCGCGCCAGCAGAAATTGTCGATGGAGGAGCAAAGAAGGCTGAGAAAGTTGGAAAATGACAGAATCGGGGCGAAGCGGCGCAGAGACCAGAAGAGGCTGCAATTGAAAGAGAAAAAAATGGTTTGTCATTTTTTCTTTATTTGAATACGTTCTCTTTCCGGCATTACCTCACTGTACACTTTCGTGAAAGTTTGCGCAATGTGAACTACTGTTGCTGTTTTCACCACTTATGTAAAAAGTAGATGTAAACTGATGTTGCCATGACAGTGTAACTTTGCACACTGTGACAGACATACTGTAGCACCTTTTACCCATTATGTAAAATGTAGATGTAAACTGATAGTTTGATCACATACACACTGTCACTTTGCAGCTGGAGCTGCAACGGCAGGCACGTGAGGCAGCCACGAACGTGTACGGTGGTCCCCTTGTGCCGTCCGCAGTGGTTGCACCCGCTGCAAGCACTACGGCTTCCGTGTCCGCGCCCGCGCCCGCGCCCGCGCCCGCGCCCGTCGTACCGCCCGCCAAGGAATTGCCCGTGAAAACTGTCGTTGTTGGGGGTTCGCGGTCCCCGACGCCGACAGTTTGCCAAGACACTGCCACAGCCGAGAAGGCCAAGCCTTCGACGCCGACAGTTGGCCAAGACGCTGCCGCAGCCGAGAAGCCCAAGCGAAAGTGGCCGCTCTTCATTTGTGACAAGCCGCGGTGTCACGGTATTTACGTTAGTTTACTTTCAGTAAGAATTTTTTCAGTGTTCTTGAGACATGTTTTAGACGTTTCTGAATGTGTTGCAGGATGGGGAAGCGCGCGCGGCGATGGAGGCCGGCCTACCAATTCCGCCGGACAGCCCCGGGAAGATTGCGGAAAAGAAGCGCTTGAGGGAGGAGCACAACAGGACGTGCGAGTACAGAACTGCCCCTCTGAATGAAGTAAGTTTACTTCTTTACTTTCATCCTTTTTGCACTTTGTTTTCGTTAAATGTAAATTTTAAGTATGCGGAAGTTTCAATATAAGAATGTTCAGTTTGGTAAATTCTTCAATAGATGTACTCTTACGTATTTCAGTATGGCGATCCGATCGTGCCAGATAAGCGCACTGATTGTCAGCCAAAAAGCAGTGGCGTGCAGAAGGTGAAGGGCACAATCACCGCCGAAGTTAGTTCAGTACGATTGTTTTTTGGTGAAATATGGAGACGTATACTAATCAAAAAAGTAGGGAAATGGGCTCATATTTATATTTTTGTTATACCAAAAATCGGTCATGTAAAATGACTTTTTCCCATAATTCCGTTTCTAAGTTTTGGCAAACTCTGCGTATATGTGTGAAATCAAAAAGTGTCTGACAGGGTTCCATATATAGTTTTGTTCAACCAAAATGTTTCATGTGAGATCCATTTTTCACATGTTTCTGTTTTGAAAATTTTTCACCTTCTGCATATTCCGTTGGAATCGAAAGTGTCTAAGTGGCTTCCATATTTATATTTGTGTATAACCAAAATCTTTCATGTGAAATAAAATTTCACCATGTTTCTGTTTTGAAAATTTTGCACATTCTGCAGGTATGTTTGGAATCAAAAAATGTCTAAGTGGGTTCCATATTTAAATTTTAGTTATACCAAAATCCTTCTGTAAAATCACTTTTTCCCATCTTTCTGTTTTGAAAATTGTTCACCTCATGCATCAGAAGTTGGGATCAAAAATGTCTCAGTGTGTGCCATATATATATTTTTCAGCCATCAAAATTCTCACTGTTTCACTGGCTGACAATTTTAATTGGTTCTTAGAAAGGTGTAGATTGATGGAATCGAAAATGTCTCTGTCTGTTCCATATATATATTTTTCAGCCATCAAATTTCTCACTGTTTCACTGGCTGACAATTTTAATCGGTTCTTAGAAAGGTGTATATTCTTGGAATCAAAAATGTATCAGTGTGTTCCATATATATATTTTTCAGCCATCAAAATGCCCACTTTTTCACTGTCTTAAAATTTTAATTGTTTCTTAAAAAGTGAGAATTACATCGGCTGAATCGAAACTGGCTTAAACTGCTCTGATTTTATAATTTTGTATTTACAAAATTATACATGGCTAAGTTCCTTTTGCAAAACATTTTCTCAAAATGTTTCTCCTATTTCACAGACCCTGCAAGAAATCCGGAACAAGTTGTTCATGCCCACGTGCACTACCCCGTTGCCGGCCATGTACAAAGACGGTACTCTTTTGTAACTGTCAGTTTAACATGGAAACAAAACATTCATTGTAACGTGCTCTTTTCTGCAGATGTTTTGGACAAGGGCCAGGGCTGGGTTCACTCGGGTCCCGGTGACGACGGTTGGATTCAGCACACGACGAGGACACCGGGCCCGTTTGCACCCTTTCCAATTTACCTCTGCACAAATTCGCTTCCGCGTCGCCTGATGGATATCGTTAGCCCGACACTGTTTACCATTTTACTGTTAACTTTTTTTGAATAACTTTCTGAATGGCAGGTAGGCCGTTCGACAGTGTAAGTTTAACTGTAAGTGGCACTTACCATTTAAAGTTTTTTGTAGCTTCTAGGACTATTAACTGTGCACTTTCCCGGTGTTGGTGAAAGGAAGGTGGATTCTGATTTCAACTAATTATTAAGCATGTACATCGCTGAAGTACATGCACCATCTATACTTTTTTCCCTCATTTTCGGTGTCATTCTTTGGTGTTAGTTAGCTTCCCTGTAATCCAGCTTCTGTTGTACTAATGGTCATGCACACACTACTTTACCGCAACATTTATGTAAACTGATACCTCAACTTATAACGCATTTGCGTTTCATACAATGATGTCTCTGGCAACTGCAGTCAATGAATAAACCATTTCAGTGAACTGAAATGTGTTCAAAGCTGCTTTATCAGTTTACCTACATGTGGCAGTAAACTAGCATGTGCATGCGCTACTTTACAGCTTTCTCTAATGCAAAATTCTTTCAACATTTCTCATTTTTTCAGGCTGTAGAGCATCGTGTTCCGTGGTGGGCGGATAAGCAGAACCCACCCGATAATGCCGAGCACGACACACCCGCCGAGCCCGCCAAGCCCGTCGAGCCTGTCCGGACCGCACCGCCGGGCAAACCCGCTGACAGAGCCACGCCCACAGCGTCCGACGTGAAGCGAAATTTGAATTTTGACAATAGTAAAGTGAGTTTGCAGTTCTGTTGCGCTTTCCGAGACATTTATTACAAGAACGGTTCACTTTTAAGCAGTACTTTCTGAACATCACAGTTCTCTGTATAAAAGGGGGGAATCAGTTGGTTCAGTGTTTCACATGTAGCGATTGACAGGATGGGTACGCTGCAGGTCACGCGGAACAAGCTCTGTCACCATGAGCTCATAAGCCTTCTCTTTCTTTTCGAGCAACTTAGTGTGTTCCAACAGAACCTCCGTAGCTTTACTGGCCATATGCATCTTGCCCGTAAACTGGTTCACTGTGTTCACCAGTTTCTGCACTTATGTGTTCACGTGTACAATGTTGTTCTCGGTGGTTTTCGTGAAGTTGATGAGCTCATCCATCTGCATTTTGAAAGAAATGGAAAAAAACCGTATTTCTTGAAGAATAACACGTGATCAACTTTGACAAATTTTTGTCAACATGGTCAGTTTTTACCGCACTGTAAACTAACAGCTTGAAATGGTGTCATTCTGGGGCCTGCATCCTCCTCACTCCTGTCAATACTCATGCCTTCCGCTGTGGACACTGAAGTTCCGCTTTGCACTTGTGTTGTTTGATTGGGTGTAGATGCACCGGGTACCGGAAAACGAAAACTGTGCTTGTGTACACACTGTTACATTTTCTCATACACAAACCTTATCACATAAGAACTGTTTGCTGCACCTGCAATCACAAAAAGCATTTAGCAGTGTGAAAAGTGAAACCCGCTAATGTCATGTTTCAGGGAAAATGATGATGGCATGCATTTTTAGTGTTTGGTGGCAGTCTCAAGCAGAATGTTGTTGCGTAAATCCTTGTCCAAAACGATCATACGTCACTATTTGGAGCACATTCTTTATTAGAATGTGCTGTTTAAATTTTAATTGGTTCTTGATAGGCAGGTAGCTTTAGAGAAACGATACTGAAATGTGTACACAAGCACCTGTTTGGGGGCGGTGGTGGAAAGGGGTAGGCTGAGGTGTTCGTTGTGGCGGGAAACTGGAACATGCCGCGTATCTGACCATGTGAGAAAGTGCGACTGAAATCGGACTGCGACTGTTGCGCAGCGTAAGGCCCGCTGGATTGCTGCCCTTGCTGCGACATGACGCTCTTGTTCCCAACTGCCAGTGAATTAAGTTGTTCAGTTAGGCTAGGCATACTGCTTTTATTCTGTTGTATGACACGTTAGACGTGTGCGCACTTCCGACTTAAATTTTTTTCAGACTGCCCGCCCGCCATCGGAGTATGATCTGACGCTGACTGAGAAGGTGACGTTTGACTTTTGGACATTTAAATTTTGGACATTTAAATTTTGGACATTTTTTGCTTGAACCCACATCATTCATGTTTCAAGCACGCACTGTACACATGAATGTCATGCTAAAAATACCTGTGTGCAGTTGACAGGTTGAGTTACCTTCATTATTTGAAACACGCGGTTTTTAACAACCGTGTGTCATTCTCACGTTTAAATGTTTCGGACATTTTTTGCTTGAACCCAAATCTTTCATGTTTCAAGCACACACTGTAGAAACCTTGCACGATTTCTTCCATACAGCAAAACACTATAAATCTGGAAATATTTGTGTATTTACATGAAAATATTACAGCGAAAATTTATTTGAAACGCACTGTAGTTAAACAGTGTGTCATTGTCAGTAGGATTCAAAGGGGATAGAGTTTTCGGGATCGGGATCGGGATTGGGATCGGGATGGGCATGGGAATCGGCATACGGATGGGGATCGGGATCGGGATGGGAATCACGTTCCTCACAGTAAACGTGATTTGCTTGAACCCACTTCTTTCATGTTTCAAGCACACACTGTATACACACATTCCACTATTTCTACAATACAAATGGAGATTCAAGCGATTCGTGTGTAGGCCCACACGTGCAAGCTTTCCCAATATTTGGAACACACTGTGTTAAAAACAGTGTGTTATTTTCAAAACGGTTCAAAGGGAATTTACTTATTGGGATGGGGATCGGGATGGGGATTGGGATCGGGATGGGGATTGGGATCGGGATGGGGATTGGGATCGGGATGGGGATTGGGATTGGGATCGGCATACGAATGGGGATCGGGATAGGGACTTGAACCCACATCTATCATGTTTCAAGCAGTAACTATATACATGTATGTTGCACTATGTTGCACTATTTCTACCATTCAAAACACTCTAGCGAACCTAGCGTTGCTATGGGTTGATAGAACATCAATGCATCCTCTGTTTGGAACACACTGTGTTTAAAAACAGTGTGTTATTTTTAGTACGGTTAAAACAGAATTTACTTAGAAGGGATCGGGATGGGGATGGGGATCGGGATGGGGATCGGGAATGCCAAAACCCAGACTTTCACGGGATATGGGTTCTCACAGTAAACATGATTTGCTTGAACCCACACCTTTCATCTTTCAAGCAGTAACTATATAGACACATTCCACGATTTGTACCGTTCTAAAATCCACCAGCGAGTCTTGCTGTATACATGAATTTGAAACACACTGTGTTTTAAAACACTGTGTAATTGTCACTGCAAAACACTACTTTGAAATATCTCTCAGGCAAAGCTCGAGTACGAGCGACACGTGGCGCTGAAGAGCAAGGCGTCCAAAAGCAAAAGGAGCCTGCACGAAGAACGCGTGAAAAAAGAAAATGTGCGCGCCAAGGTGAAGTGGGACGACTGGGAGGTTAATTTAACTTGGGTACACACGCTGAACTGCAAACTGTGTGCTGGAAACGTCATAAATCGGCTTTGAATGCATGTCAGTTCACCAAAATAATGTATATGTCAAACGCAATTACTGGGGCATAACTCATTCAAGTAAACTGCAATCCGTTCCAACCACATTTATGAATGACTACAAGCACAAAGTTTGCAGTTTACCATGTGCATGCGCAGATGTAGTAAACTTCTTTTTAAGTTCTCTTTACATGAAACAGTAAACTTAGCATTGTAAACTGCAGAACGATGATGACGACTTCATCACGCCGCGGTACAGTCAGACCGCCAAGTCGCCACCGAGCGCAGTGGACGTGGAAATGGAAAGGCGGAGGAATGAAAATGCCAAGAGACTGGAGGAGCAAACGAGGGCGCTGGCTGCACAGGTCGCTAAAGTGGTACGTTTAAATGGCCGTTTTTGGCATTTTCAAAAGAAGAGTTTGCATTTACAGTAGCACTTTCTTGTATACAGCAAGTGCCAGTCATCCGCCGCAACAACAGCAGCGTGCGGCGCTCTCGCGTGAATGCCACGAAGCAACTGAAACAGCTTCAGGATGGCCAAGTGGACGAGGACGATCCACAGAAGGACAAGGACTGGGTGGAGGACTTCACCCAGGAGGATGATGACCAAGAGGTAGCTTACGATTCAGACCCCTTCGGTTTGGATAGTTCCGGATCATGCATAATTGTGACTTTCCCATACATTTTCAGTGACGTGACAATCTCACATACCTCCCGTAACTCAGGAAATGAATCCGTTGGGGCCGCGCGGCCGCGGGCCCAACGACGGGTCGCAAACGCCATCCGATGACGATGAGCGGTCGCTGGCGGTGGCCCAGTCAAAGACTGAAAAGCGCCCGAGCAAGCTGAAAGTGGCCGGGAAAAAACCGAAAAAACCGGTCACAGTCACACACCGTCTGCAAGTAAATGTAAACTGTTGCTTGCCTTGCAATTCGTACAATATCATGATAAAGCGGTTAGCCGGAAGGCTACCTGTATTTAACAGGATATTTACAAACGTGCATGGCTGGAAACAGTATACTGGACAGTTAAGACGGTGTGTGAGTGACCTCAGATTACCGGCGATGTGAGCCGCGTCGGCGTCGGAGGCCGGCCGAGCGTGCTGATTCCGGCCGAGAAATCGGAAGAATTCTGGGAGAAGTTCCACGAGCTGTTCCAGAAATACCCGCTGTTTGTTTCTGTTTGTATTTTTTTATCACACAAGTAAATGGACGTTGTGAACACGTACATTACTCACAGGTGCTGGAGCATGAAGGAGTGCACCAAGTACGACCTGCATCACCCGGAAAGGCAAACAAACGTTAGTTGCATTTTACTGCTTACTTTCATTTGAGAGTTAAAGATTCCTTTCTGTAACCATTCTTTCATTTCTTTTTTCAGCGGTCCGATCACCCGGCGGTGAACAGGTCGTGGAACAACTTCACGAGGGAGAGCTACTTCGAGCCCCCGTATGACAACTACCCCGACAACAAGATGTGGTTGACCCGCGAGGTGGCGAACGAGTCCGCCAAAACAAACCAGGACGCTCTGGTGGCCCGCCGTGGCATGTTGCAGTCGATGTGGGACACGAAAAAGCGGCAGTTCAAGGTTAACCATGTTTTAGACTTCTCAGTTTACAGTTGACGAGTACTGCTGTGTCAAATTTCTGTATGCCGTTTTACGGCAAGTGCGGGAAATGTATCTGTTTCCCTTTTCTGGCAAGTGCAAAACATTTTGCAGTATTTGTTTTTGTGCAAGTGCAAATAGCTTTCAGTTTCCGTTTTACAGCAAGTGAAAACAATCTTTTACTTTCAGTTTTAAGTAAGCAACTTTGTGTTACACCGTACACGTAACACTGTTTCACTGTCCTTTCAGAGAGCGTTGACCCAAGCGCGCATACTTTACGGCGGCCGTCTGAGCGGCGTGTCAAACGAGGACCTCGGGGCGCACTACTACAAGAAGATCATGGAGCTCAATTTCGTGACTCTGAAGCACATGGACTACTATGCAGACGAGTCCGGTGAGTTTACCCTTTCCGGGCCATGTAGATGTAAACTTCGCATTTGCATTACGCAAAAATGGTACAACTACTCAGTGTTTCCCGACATCGTGGAACGCCTGCGCAGTCAGGGCCGCACAGCTGAACAAAAAGCCGCCATTCCGAAAGTTCAGCCAGGAGAACTGCCCGAGGTTGATTCAGATAAGCCTTGTGTCAGTGAATTATCACAGATTGGGGAACAGTACTAACCTTTTCAACACGTTTATTCAGATCAGCCGGCGCGAGCTGGGGCACTACGCGTGGAAAATCGAGTTGGACAAGGTGCGAACCGACTTGAAGGCAGACATCGTTTTTACCCTGGTGCACCAAATGCGGCAATCGGAGGCCCAGGCTATGCAACTGGCGGAAGAAATGATCCAGTTCTCCACCATGCCCATGATTGTGTTCAAAGAGGGAAAGGCCAGTAGATGTTGGTTTACTGAAATGTATCATTTAATGTTGTTTTTATGTTTGTACGTTTGTAGCAGTGGTTGTGCACTTTACAGCGACCGATTGGCGCCGGGCAATGCAAGTTTACTGGCACAATGTGTGCCAGGGAAACTTCTACATCATGCTGGGCAAATTGGTGAAAACCACGTTCACGCCGGAGAAATTGGAGCCGCAAAGTATGGCGGTGCAACTCGTGGATTACCGAGTGAAACAGGCTGCGAGTGCAGTTCCCCCCGCGCCAGGGACGGTGCAAACGGTCGATAGCCCACCGCCGGAGGACTTTCACGAGGCGCCCGACATGGCGCAGGACAACGCGCCCATCATGGCGCAGGACAACGCGCCCATCATGGCGCAGGACAACAACCAGGTGCGAGTTGCATGAATGTAACAGGAAAATTGTAAGGAGTGAAGAAAAATGTACTTTGTGTTAACGTTAAAGTGTAATAGTAAATTGTTGTTGTTAAGTGTTACGTTTTGACCATTTTAGTTTTATTTCCCGTTTTTAATATACACTTTTTTACATTGCCGTAACCACCGCCAGACATGCCGCGTGCACAAGCCGCTGACGAACCCCCAGTTTCACAGCGTGCTGCAACAGTGCGCACCCATTATCGACAAGATGGACGTTGCAGCGATCCGTGCAATGCGCCAAAATATGGAAAGTATGCTGTCGCAGTGCACCCAATCGGTAAACTATTCTTTATTGTCATATTTTCAGTCAATTCTACCATATCTTTCAAATGTGCTAATTTGCAGAGCACAAGCGTGAATGCGGACAGCGTGAAGCGCAGCAAACTGCCCTGCATTTGCTCGTTCATCAACAACATACGGTTCATCGGCGTGGTGCAGCAGGAAATCGGCGTCATCAACACGCTGCTGAAGGCCGATCTGAACAAGTTCTGTGACATGATCGAGGACTTCATCATGAACCAGGTTATTTGATTTATAAACATTTCGTGGATGGAGTGTGTGTGTTTTCGGGACTGTTGCCTTGAACGTATCTCAACGTCACCACTTAAAAGTAGGAAAAAGTAATTTACTTGAAACGTTTCGTAAATGATGTTAACTTTTCGTAGGAATCCGCCCATACTGGAACAACCAGTTTGCCGATCGTTGCGGCTCCGCCTGCCAATCCGTCTGGCAGTGCGCTGCTCGAATGCCGCCGCCGCAGGACCAGCGGGCTCATTGTGTCGCCCCTCGCCGCGCTGCAAAAGAACGCGGAAATGGACTACAACGTCACGCCGGTGCAGGTGAGTATAACGGTGGTGTTTCATGATGTACGTAAACAGCATGTAACTAACAACCCTGTACTAACTACTAATGTTACTTACATCAGAAAACAAAGCCGGGCAACTTTGCGTTTCCGCAGCAGGAGGCGAAAGTTGCCGAACCGGACCAAGATGACAGTCTGGTACAATACCTGGCTCAAATTGTGAGGATTGCACTCTTTCTTTTGTGTCAACAAACTACTTAAGATGCATCTTTTGGTAAATTGAAAATGTGTAATTTAAAAGATTTACTTCTTGTTACTTTTGATGAAATCAAATTTACACATTCTTATACATATTTCGGTAAATCAGTGTGCACAGTGGTACTTATTTGTAGTAGTGCATTTATTTATGATTATGATAAAGTGACATATCGTACTTACAGCCGACGCAACAACTGGACCAACTTGCTGGGTCTATGAAAAAAGCCAAGAAATCTGTGCCGACGGAAAAGGGCAAATTGCACACCGTGCAGAAATTGCCCACTCCGCAACAGAACGTGCAAGCACCGAGTTTGCCGTACACGTCACCGGTGAATGTGAACACAGCGACGACCATCGCCGCACACTTGATGCAAAGGCAGGCTTCCGAGGTTGCCCTGGCTGCCAAGCTACAGGCGACCCGGTTTGAGGTGAAGCACTTGCAGCAAGCCCTGCAAAACGTTAACGTTAGTAAGACATTTCATTACTTCTTCATGTGCAATACCATATGCAAATTGAAATTTCTCATGTATATTTGCAGTTGTGCCACCAGGTGGATGCCACTGAAGACGGCACCACGTACTCGTTTGTGGCATCGCAGGCGCCGCAGCGGCAGCATCAACAGCTGCAGTATGCCGAGGTGACTGACAGTTTCTGTTTTTTTCCTACTTATAATTCAGTGTTAAGAAGCAAGTAAATTCTATCCGCTTTTCTACAGCCCGCTGAAATGGACTGCGAGAACGACGATGGCGTCGTACTGCCGCAAAGTGCCCACAAACGCACTGGCCAGCGTGTACCGGACACAGAATGTGCTGCGAAGCGGTACCGCCTGACAGTAAGTTTCCGTCTGCAGTGCTTCTGTTGTACAACTTTGTTGCCATTATAAACTGATAATATAAACTCAGAATCAGACTGCTGCCAGTTCCCCGGCCAGCGTGCGCAAAAGTGCAAAGAAGAACAAGCAAGCGGCTGCCGGGAACGAAACGGTTAGGATAGAAAATTGCTTCAATATTTTGCTTCGTACTGTAATCTATGTTTACAGTATGAAAATGTGCAGACAAGCGAACCGCCGCCGACCAGTGAACAGCGCCCTACCGTGCCACAGCCGATCCACCAATCGCGCGCCGGTACGAGGCCGCGCAATTGCTCTTTAGATGAGGAGCGCTACGCCAAACAACTTGCGGTACGTATTCGGTTCAATTGTGGTTTTCGGTGTTGTACATGTTTCAATGTGCAGTGTCTACTAGACTTTAGTATTTCTACAGTAATTGATATGTACAGTTCCCCAGTGTGCATATATATTTCTGGGAAACAGTTGGAAAGTTTTCTATAAGTTTACTATTACAGATGTTCACAGATGTAAACTGTTTACTTCTAAAAATTTTAAAAAATAGAACAGTATACTGAAATTGCACACATTATCAGGCGACCAATGAAGACTATTACGAGGAACTGGAGGATTTTGATGATTGAAATGTGTGTTTTTTTGGTAATGTGAAAGGGGAGTGTGCCTCTGTGCATGTTTACCCCATGTGCATGTCAGCGGTATTCTACATGTTGACTTTCCACGAGGCTCCAGGGGATTGGGTAGACTCCTCTGGAGCGATTGATAGTTCTTAAAAATAAAACACATGGACTAGTGGTTTCAAAGGTGAAAATAGATAAAAAGTTATGGAAATTGTCGAATTTGAGTTAAAATTAGGGTCCACATGCACACTGGGTTTACATGCACAGAAGGCTTCAGTCATGTGAAAGTGCTGAAAGTAGTGAATACGTTTTAATGCAGTTTCTTATCATTTTACGTTTTCATCCAGTTCTTTTTTTTGTAACATTTCAATCATTCGCAAATTATCACATTTCAAAGTGAAAACGTTATGTACTTTTTTAGTTTCTTCCGTATACAATTGTCAAATTTCGCATTCTGAGATAGGTAAACAAGTTTTAAATTTTGCTCAAAAGTGTAACTCTTGTCAACAGCAATATAGTCTTGTTTTTGTTTTTTCTTAGTTTTTGTTACAGCGAGAAGGAGAATGATTTCTTTTTACAGTTTTAGATTTAAATTGAAAATTGGCGAGTACAAAGTTTGCATTTTTTTTGTCGCACTTCCTTACATTTCTTTTTGTCGAAGCGAGAAGGAGAATGATTTCTTTTTACAGTTTTAGATTTAAATTGAAAATTAGCGAGTACAAAGTTTGCATTTTTTTGTCGCACTTCCTTGCATTTCTTTTTGTCGAACTTCCATACAAATCAAGTGTCCATGTAATCTTTAATTTTTCTATCTGTAACAACATGATGAAATCACACAATAAATCTGTTGAGTAGATTTCAATTTGTAAATTGAAGTAAAAAGTAACAAAAACGAATTATCAACAGTCACGATAAAAAACGAAATATCAACAGTCACGATAAAGAACAAATGTTAGCAGACACACACAAACGTAATTGTCACGTCTAAATTGTCTACGTTTCGCAACAAAGATACGTTAGGGAATTTGAAAAGTCTAAAAAAATTAGTTTACTGCTCACCTGATAAGTCTTGGGGAATAAATCCTTCCTTATTTTTGGCTGTACGACGCGTCGCGAGTCGCATACAACGCGTCGCGCGACGAAAGCGACGCGTCGCATAATCGTCACTTCCAGTTTACCCAGCTGTGTCACATTCATGTGTAATCGTGCGACGCGTCGCACTTTTGTGACTTGCCGAAACCACTAACCCCAGAAAGTGAAACACCAACGTAAACTAAAGTACACACGTCGATCAAAAATGTAAACCGACGCGCGACGCGTCGCGTTTCAGTTTACATTTTTGATCGACGTGCTGTGTTGGTAAACTAGCGTGTACAGCCACAAAATGTGGCAGTGACACAGTGATTGTCACCGCCTGCTTTTTCGATGTCACCGCAAGAAAATGAAGTGTCATCGCGGTGACAATCACCGCCACATTTTTAGAGCAACGGCTCAGGGCACAATTTTTGAGAATCCATTTTGAGAATTCCATAAATAGGTAGAAGCGCCAGCAAATAGCGTGGCGCCAAACTAGCATTTGACACACATAAAAAGGGCTCGCCTGCCCCTTTTGCACAAAGCCAGTGGGAGTAAAAATTCGAATCGTTTTGATGTGAGCAGTGAGCATTGCAGGGAATGTAAAAGCATTTTCCCATAGCTTTTGTGATTTCGTTTTTCACTTCCTTCAGCTGTGCATTTGTGAGAATGATAATTTTTCAGTGCGCAGAATTTTTTGACATCGATCATTAATTAATTGACCAAAAACTGCAGTTTGTGATCTGTATATTGCAGAACACACATTAAATGCAATGACTGAGTTATGTTAGGCAGGGGTCTCCTAAATAGATTTCTACACTCCGGGGGTTGGACACATAGCAAATCGGTTCCACAGGGGTTCTACACATAGCATTCCATCACTAGTAGGTAGCTGGGCGATTTGTGGGGTGGGTGATAGGTAGGGTTCAAACGGGATTGACTTTTCAGGATCAGGATCGCGATCGGGATTGTTTTTTTGAGATTTCGGGATTGGGATCGGGATCGGCATGTGCCGCGATTGGGTTTACGGGATCGGGATCGGGATTGGCATTTTTTGGGGATCGGGATTGGGGTCTTGGGATAGAGATTTTGGCCAATGCTGTGGCATCTACAGTTGTTCATAAAGGTCTCAAAACACTGTTGGATGCCAGAAAATTGGCATAAAATAGATGCTGGGGGTTTGTGTTCACATTTTTGCATGCAACCCGTTTCCCGTTGTGTTTTCCCGTTTGAACCCTAGTGGGGGTAGGGGATAGTAGCCAAAAAATTTGCGTCCTGGATAGATAGATAGCTGGGTGGTTTGTGGAGGGGGAGTAACCCCCCCCCCCCCTCATTGGAGACCCCTGATGTTAGGGCAGAACGTATACCATCTATTGTATTTAGTGCTTTACTAAATATCTATATGAAGCCCTGGGGTACAAATTCACTGAACCCCTGAGATGCTTATACATGTCAGTTATTGTTGCATTTTTCTACTTCTGCATACGTTACTTGCAAGGAATACCTCAGTACTGGGAGTGAAAAAATTCTGGAAAATAACCCCCCTTGTAAATTACACTCAAAAAATAAGCCCCGAGGGTGTATTTCAAGGATATATGGTATATATATACAAATATTGGTGTCACTGCCTCAAAAATGCCTGTCACTCACTGTCACCGCCAGAATTTTGAACATTTTTTTGTCTATGCTGTCTGCAACCGAAACCATGAGGGCAGTGACAAGAAAGAAATGGAAGCAGGAGCGTACAAAAGCGCGACTTATGCAAGTAACCCGCCCAACAAAATAAAATAAAAAGCGAATAGGCAGACGGCCAAGAAATGACGAAATAGTGATTTCCGGGCCAAAATCGAAGCGATATACGTCATATTGCAATATCGGCGACCTTAAGGGATGGTTTCGTATATTTTACAAACCGCCTTGCTCTCGGTGCATGTGCGTCGATGCGGCTGAACTTTAAAAAATCTATATCGGGCGTACGCCCGACCCTACAAATCTGTAGGGAGAATTAAATCTGGCCCCAAGTCCGTCACCCAAATTCTGTGTCAGTGCCGGACGCCATATCTCCAGTTGTAGTGGGGGGATTTATTCGAAAATTTGAGGGAATATACTCGAAACCCCCCAATACTAAATACGGGCTGGGGAAGGTCGGCGACCCACCTGAGTTTGGGTCGCCGTATACATGAATAGTTTTTTTGAAAGATCGCTGTCCACGCGAGGTCCGCCACCCCGTGTTTTTTTAATAGAACGGGCTGCCAAACTATTACTATTGGGGGGAATTGTTCGAAATTTTGAGGGGGTGTACACGACACCCCCACTACTTTACACGAAAGGTTTTACCCCCTGGCGACCGCCCTGAGGCTGGACCGCTGGAATATAAACTGATTTTTTTTTAAATTCACTGTCCAGGTTTGGCACTGTACAGCAAAAATCAAAATTACATTAGAAAGTCCCCCAGAGGACAATGTATACAATACTAAAAAGTGTGTATACTAAAAGCAAATTTTAAAATGAAAATTTGATCTGGTACGAAAGCGTATTCGACACCCATACACAAGTTCCAGATTAAATTTCGATTTTAGTCAAATCTTTAATACACACTTTTTAAGCTGGTTTACAATGTCCCCTAGGAGACAATTTAAGGTGAAAAATCGCGTATACAACATTGCCCCAAAAGTCAACCATGGAGAAGATTTGATGGGGGTCACTGTAATGATGTCATCAATGATGTCATTTCAGGAACAAAATTCGCTTTGTGGGACAGCTTTTGTGTTGACCCCCATCAAATCTCCTCCATGGTTTATTTTTGGGGCAATGTTGTTTACATGATTTTTTTCCTTAAATCATCTCCTAGAGGACATTGTAAACCAGCTTTAAAAGTGTGTATCAAAGATTTGACTTGAATCGAAATTTAATCTGGAACTTGTGTATGGGTGTCAAATACACTTCCATACCAGATCAAATTTTCATTTTAAAATTGGCTTTTTTAATACACACTTTTTACAGTGGTATAGATTGTCCTCTAAGGGACATTCTAATGTAATTTTTATTTTTGCTGTCCAGTGCCAAACCTGGTCAGCGAATTCTCAAAAATATTATTTTATTTTACAGTAGTCTACTCTCAGGGGAGTCGCCAGGGGGCTCAACCTTCCTCGAAAGGTAGTGGGGCGGGGGGGTGTCGTGTACACCTCCTCAAAATTTCGATCAATTCCCCCCCCCCAACAGTTGCAATTTGGCAGCCTGTTATATTGAAACAACACGGGGTGGCGGACCTCGCATGGACAGCGATTTTTTCAAACAAAATATTCATGTATACGGCAGCCCACACTCAGGTAGGTCGCCGACCTCCCCCAGCCCGCATAAAGTAGTGGGCGGATGTCTAGTATATAACCTCAAAATTTCGAATAAATCCCCCCGCTACAGCTGGAGATATGGCTACGGGCACCGACTCAGAATCTAGGTGGCGGACCTGGCGTGTCCCCTGTTTAGAATTACCTATTGAGTTTTCAAGTTTTCAAGTTGAAGCACATAATACCGACTTGAGGCAGTGCCAGGCGCACTCCCTGCCCGCATATGGGTCCTGTGCGAACTGGGGGCCACTGAGGGTGCTCAGGGGGGTCACATCGGTCTGCACCCCCGCCGTCCCAGGCTGCACCTGCGCGTACGTCGCCACGCCCGGTGCGTCTGCAACGATGTAACACTCACGATGTTGTTGTATGGTGTTAGTGGCGTGGTGAAGTTATTGGGCAAGAACCAGAACTATAACCAGAAGCACAGAGTGCCATCCATGGAAATAGAGCCTTGTCAATGATAGATCCCACAAACTTTCACTGCCATAGTGTTTAAATAGCATCACTGCAAAAAGTGTGCACTGATACTCTGAAACGTCTCTGCAGTGCCCCCTATATGATCACATCACACTTCAGAGCCTGGCACATACTTCACGGATTTCATCACTAAATTGTTTACATTAGAAATGATTAGCAATTTGTGAAGTGTGTTAAAAGTGCCTATATGAAGAAACTGCAGATCACAGCAGATCACCTCACCAGCACTGTTTTTTGCATGCGTTCAGTCTATGGGCGCCTGATATTTACGCACACTTTTCATTAAAATATCCCACAGCCAGAGTTCATCATTTTAGTGGCAAAGCTTGAGTGAGGGGGGCTTTCTATTCAAGGTTTGAAGGGGTGGATTATTTTTTCATTTGCATTTCTGTGGAAACGCATAACATAAATACACACATACACACGAAAAATACAGAAACGGTTTTTATTTTTTTGAGAAAGGACCCATGTGCAATACCATTTCTCTTTCTAATTCCACGCTCCCCAGCAAATTCTTTGGCTATGATGATTTTGCCCCAACTAGCTAACCTTTGACACAGAGCGCACTGTGATTGGCCTGTGGTAAAACCCGCGATGTAGTTGCCGCGTCCACGTTGAGTAGTGCTGTCACCGCTGAAAAGTGAGACTGAAATAAGTGAGCTACGCCACGTCATGCCACAAGTTCCTACTGTCTGTTTTGTCACATTGTTTTACCAGTATATGTAGTGAAAGCCTACACTATACTATGATCCTTCATGAAACATTCTGACGATTATGAACCCCCCTTAAATAATCCCCCTCAAATTAATGGCCCCTGAAATTTTGCTGAAAAAAATAAATTCCTGGGTGTACCGTATTTCCTCGATTTACACCCCCCCCCTTGAATTAACCCCCCCCCCCCTTGAATTTAATCCCCCCCTTGAAATACCCCCAGGTGTTTTTGGGCTGGGGAAAAAATAACCCCCCCCCCCCTCGAAATACCCCCGTCTGGAATTATGTACATGATGTATGCAGTGTACATGATGTATAAATTGGTCGCAGTTTGCATCGCAGCTACACATGTATTAGTTTGTGTAGCGATAGACGTTGATATGTCCAAATATACCCTACTTGGACACGTTGATTACCGTAAATGCTCTGATAATACTACAGGTCTCCAATAATACGACATCTCCAATAGTGCGACAGGTTTGGGCACGTTGTGTGAAAATAATCCGACACTCTCCAATAATACGACACTCTTCAATAGTGCGACACCCGAGAAAAAAATAAAAAACAGCGTAATGATGTCGCAATCTGCGGAAGCCGTGGATTCCGCGCTTTTGGACAATTGTTTTGTTAATGTTGATGTTTAATGGCGATTTAATGGGCGATTGTTGATGTTTATTGCTTTACTAAGTCATGCTCACGTTTGAGTTATGTGGACAATGAAGTTGTTGATTTGATGAAAACAATAATGCGACACTCTCTAATAATGCGACATCTCCAATAGTACGACACCTAAAAATGGGCTGAAAAAAATAGTACGACTGTCGTATTATTAGAGCATTTACGGTACCTGTTTTGTGTACATAAAAGCGTACTCTTTACTATGAATTTCGTGAAAATTTCGTACAAAATAATAACCCCCCCCCCCGAATAAGCCCCCCCCCTCGAAATCCCCCACTCAAAATTTCCACTCTCTAAAAATAAACCCCCTGGGGCCAGATTTAATACTCCCTACAGATTTGTAGGGTAGGGCGTACGCCCGACAGATTTTTTAAAGTTTAGCCGCATCGTTGCACATGCACCGAGAGTAAGGCGGTTCGTAAAATATACGAATACACCCCTTAAGGTTGCCGATATTGCAATATGACGTATATCACTTCGATTTTGGCCCGGAAATCACGATTTCGTCATTTCTTGGCCGTCTGCCACTTCGTTTTTTATTTTATTTTGTCGGGCGGGTTACTCGCATAGGTCGCGCTTTTGTGTAGTCAGGTAGTCACTTTTTTAGTGTTCACTGTCTGCAACCGAAACCATGAGGGCAGCGACGAGAAAGAAATGCATGCACGAGCGTACAAAAGCGCGACTTTTGCGAGTAACCCGCCCGACAAAATAAAAAAAAACGAATTGGCAGACGGCCAAGAAATGACGAAATCGTGATTTCCGGGCGAAAATCGAAGCGATATACGTCATATTCCAATATCGGCGACCTTAAGGGATAGTTTCGTGTATTTTATGAACCGCCTTGCTCTCGGTGCATGTGCGTCGATGCGGCTGAACTTCAAAGAATCTATCGGGCGTACGCCCTACCCTACAAATCTGTAGGGAGTATTAAATCTGGCCCCTGGGGGTATTTCGAGGAAATACGGTAGCTGTTACTTATATGTAAAAGGGGCATTCGCATAAGACATTAGCGTCAGGATAATAGCTTCAAGTGGGTGGTCTGCCACATTAAATATGTACATGTTTTCAAAATGACTCTTCTTTAAAGCGCACATTCTTTAATGCCCCCGTTTGTACTGACATTTACGGGTCATATTCATATGATGCCCTTGAATGAAGCATGGCTACTTTTTAAAAATGCCGTTGTGCAGTTGGCTCTCAGTAAAATTTTCTGTGGCATCCTAGGTGCCCAGTGCAATGCTTTCAATGACACCTACTTGGTGCTTGGCAATGAACTTTACATTTTGGTGAAACTAAATGGAAAAACTTTTGCAAAATTGCAAAATCCCACCTTCTGGCTGAAAATAAGGCGTGAATAGACTGGATCCTCTGTTGCTCACTCTGAGTGCATCCGCCCTGCTGCATGGTAGCGTGGTCAGGCTACAGCGGTCATTATCAGGGGACCAGCTTATGCAGCGGCATCTGTTTTGAAAAGCAACAATTTTTCAACTGTGAATTGATCTTTACCTGGGGTGGTGCCAGTCCCAAACCCAGACTCTGTAAAATGCCCTGTAAAATTTCATATGTCATGCAACGTGTCAAAAGTCATATAAAATGCCCTGCAAAATGGCGGTGATCGCCATTTTGCAGGGCATTTTACATGACATTTGACATTTTACGGGAAATTTTACAAAGTCTGTTACTACCCCCACCCCAGCCCCAGGTTTAGTACTGCCCTCAGGTACTGCCCCATATACAGATATGAAATGTAGTACCAGGCACCAAAGTTTTGTGCCGTTTGGCACCAGAGTTGTTAAAAGGTACGTACGTTTACTCGAAAAATACGCGTACGCGAGTACGCGGTAAATACGTTTACATATACTTTTAAAAAAAGTACCGTACTCACATGTACGCGTACATTTTTGAGGCATACGCGTAAAGAAAATGTATTTCTGTGAATTCAATTTGGGACATATTTATAAGGTGACTACGCTGCAATTTACTCTATTTCTTCGAAATACCCCTGGGAGTGATTGTTTTATAGTGAAAATTTTGAGGGGGGTTAAACAAGGGTGGGTATTTCGAGGGGGGTTATTAATTCGGCAGAATTTTGAAGAACTCTCAGCACTAATTCGTTGTTTGTAGCGTACGCTGAGATAGAAAAATGCAACAACAAGGTCCATGTATACTCCAGTTACTTGGCACCCTGCACGCGAGGTTCCCGCTGGAAGCGTGCCAACGATTTATTACCCATGCGATTTTCATAAAAAGTTGAAAAAAGTCATCTCTGTTATAACGCTATACGTTTACTTATTCACAACAATAATTTTATTCCATCTTTTATACAAAAATCGCATGCTTTATCATCAATGGCACGCTTCCAACGTGAGACATAAATGAGTGCGAGGGCAGAGTATCGTGTCCGCCGAGTATATAAGAGTATAAATATTTATAGACTTAAATATAAGTACCGTATTTCCTCGAAATACCCCCCCCCTCGAAATACCCCCCCCCCTCGAAATACCCCCCCTCAAAATGGACACTATGAACTTATAAACCCCCCCCTCGAAATACCCCCCCCCAAATTTAGTGTATAGGGAACGTAAATGACAAAGGCTGTGGTTTGTCATCCCGACAATGCAGAATACACGTTAAAAACGATGACTCTGTTATGTGAGAACAGTGTTTGTACGTCTACACACTTATAAATGTCTTTAGAGTCTTATAAATGGCGATTTTTGTTGCATTTTTCGACGTCTGCGTACGTTTCAGACTACATTTTAGTACTGGGATTTCAAAAAATTTCTGGCGAAATAATAAACCCCCCCCTCGAAATACCCCCCCCCTCGTTTAACCCCCCCTCAAAATTCTCACTCTGAAACAATAAACCCCCCGGGGGTATTTCGAGGAAATACGGTATGTAAATATAGATGGCATATACTCTGTTCTAATGTGACTTCGTCATTGTTTAAACATGTGTTCTGCATTTCACAGAAAACAAACTGAAGGTTTTGATTTTTACGTCCCCTTTACACTCAATTGGGGGGGGGGGGGGGTTTGACAGGGGGTCAATCATGTAATTTGTCATGGCCATTTTCAGGGGGGTATTTCAAAAACTTACCCAGTTCTACATATTCTATGAAGAAAAGTGCTCGCTTTTGCATTTTACTGGGAAAAAAATTTTGTACTCACATTTACGCGTGCGTACGAGTAAAAAATAAATATTTTACATTTTCTATACTTTGTGATGAGTAAAAAAAAAGTAATTTACGTTTACATATACTTTTAAAAAAGTTCAGTAATTCTAACAACTCTGTTTGGCACATACCACAGACCTATCGCTGCCAGCCCGTTGACACTTTTTCGCGCATTCATCCGCACTGGTGGCAGTCCCAAGCCATGTAAAGTGTAAAGTCAAGTGTCAATTGTCATGCAAAGTTCAGTAATAAAATCTTTTCTTTTTTGTTTTGATTGACACTTTACTTTGCATTTGACTTTACATTTGACACTTTACTTTACACTTTACAGGGCTTGGGACTGGCCCCTGGGTGTGAGCGAGAACGGCACCAGAGCGAGGGCATCTTTGATGTATCGCAGATCCGTGTGTTTGACAGCAGAGACGGACGTTGGCTTCCTGGGGCACTCCCATACCCTGTAAAAAGCCCTGTCAAATGTCAAATGTCATGCAAAGTGTAAAAAGTCATGAAAAATGCCCTGCATAATCGCAAACGTACTTGTCTCTTGACACTTTGCATGACATTTTACATTTTACAGGGCTTTTTACAGGGTCTGGGAGTGGCACCAGGCTCGTTCTGTTTCTCTGTACTCGCAAATGCCCTGGTGCCTGGGTGATCGTCAAAGGTAAAAAAGATTGAACTTTGAGGGTGTTTTTTATTTATTTCCAGTTATGCTAACTTTTGACTTTTGACATTACTATTTTCTTTCAGGAAGTACATCATATTTCCCCAGCAAAGATACCATTGCAAAAATTGAGTAGTGATGTGAAAGTGCCATTGCGCTGAGCCTGGCGCTAGCACCAAAGTAAAAAGCGCCATGGCGCTTTTGGTGCTTGGCGATATTTTGCTGTGGCGCCATTGGCGCTTGGCGCCATGTCGATGAAAAGCGCCATGGTGCTTTTGGTGCTTGGCGCTATGTTTGTCAGGCGCCAAAAACAAAATGCCTGGCGCTGGCGCTAGACGTTAGCACCAAAGCAAAAAGCGCCATGGCGCTTCTGGCGCTTGGCGCCATTTTGCTCTGGCGCCATTGGTGCTTGGCGCTAGAGGTTCGAAAAGCGCCATGGCTTGGCGCGAAAGTTACAGTGTTTTTCACATCACTACAGCTGAGCTGAGGTAAATTTTTTTTGGAAACAGAAAGTCACTACCTTCTATGAACAAAGCCTTTGTAATATACATCTATGAGACCATTGATAAAGTCAAATAGGGCTACAGCAGTGACAGCATTGTGGGGGTCATTTGGTTCCCCAATTCCCCATGATGGGCTAATGAAGCTGGAAAACAATTCCCCATTGGTCTGCTCTTTGTGGGTGCTGTTCAGGGCCAGCTGCCACCCATCTAAAGTACTTGTCCTTGTTACCTTTTCCTGGAAAATATTAATGGTGTATTAAAAAATGTGATGCAGACAACCGAATTTTTGTCCTGTTTTATGCTACACTCACAGTCAGCAATATGTCATTTTAATCCAATGAAAGTAGTTGTTCAAACAATCAGGACATTCATAAACTACCGTATTTCCTCGAAATACCCCCCCCCTCGAAATACCCCCCCCCCTCGTTTGACCCCCCCCCCTCTCGGGACCACTATGAAACAATCACCCCCCCCCTCGAAATACCCCCCCCCCCAAATTGAGTGTAAAGGGAACGTACATGACAATAACTGTAGTTTGTGTTCTGTGTACTGCAGAACACACGTTAAAACAATGTCGGTGTCACGTTAGAACAGTGTACATACCATCTACATACTAATATTAGTCTACAGAACCTTATAAATGGCAGTTTTTGTTGCATTTTTCGACGTCTGCGTACGTTTCAGACGACAATTTTGTACTTGGTTTTCAAAAATTTTCTTGTGAAATAATAACCCCCCCCCTCGAAATACCCCCCCCCTCGTTTAACCCCCCCCCCTCTCGGGACCACTATGAAACAATCACCCCCCGGGGGGTATTTCGAGGAAATACGGTACTAAAAAGAAGTAGACCACAGACAGTGTAGGTCAGAGACTAACATTTACAGCACCAAGCCAATAAATATTAGTCGGATCCAACCCTCCAACCAGATCTGCAACCACATCTGGCAGCTGGGTATCCACAGGCCAAGCCAGGTGCCCCTTGTATCCTGGTATGTGACCTGCAGTCAAAGTAAATAAATACAAATAGAAACAGCATATTTTGACAAATGCATATGTTTTACCTTAACGGTCTTAGTTAGGGCAAATTTTTCCAATTTTCACAATCATTCACTGAATAAAGGCATGTAATGTGGTCACCCTATGCTGCAGACACACAAAGGAGTAGGGCTGAATCATTTTTTTAACATAATTTTTTGATTTTAGAACAACAATGGAATCAGCCTAGTGTTCATCCATTGGAACTAGCATTCAAAAAGTATGGACAGTTTAGAAAATATATGTAAATAAAACACTCTAAACACAATAGAAAATAAAAAAATACCCCCCCCCCCCTAATATCACTGGTGCCACAGGGTTACTTTGAGGAAATCATTGTGAAAAAATTCTGATAACAAACCAGTGCACTTGTCAGCAACTTGGTACCAGTTTGAGCCAGTGACTCCCTCGTCCCAGTACACGTAGCAGGAGCCCTCGTGGAACACACTCCGCTTCCCAGTTACATCTTTGTTGCAATAGTCCACCAGCATCTTATCTGAAATTAAATGTGATATCATGCCTCACTTACTTACTACTGCCATAACTGCCATTTGATATGCAATAGTGTAGTGGGAAACAATTCAAAAATTATAAAAGTAATCCAAAATGGCAAACAGAAACATGAAATTCTGGAAACTGGAATTTCAGAAGAAGAAAATGGAAAATGGAAAGTCGACACAGCATACTGAACTAACGATTTGATGTAGGCAAAGGCACACTGTCATTGTAGACAAAATATTCATTTCCTTCAAATGGAGTGATCATTGCAATGCGATGGGATACCTGGCATGTCATAAGATCAATGAACAAATGAGTGGAATCCAATTTGCAGTGGATCAAAGCTTTTAATGATTTTCATTGAAATTCTTTTCTGCCTTTTCTTAGGGAAGGTGACATGTATTATATTTAGTTAGAGTTAGAGCAGTGCTGCAGCCACACATAAGCCTCTACATCGGTAGTGGAAAGTTTCGTGTCTGATAGCTCAGTCGATAAGAGCATTCACACGTCAAGTGAAGGTCGCGGGTTCGATTCCCAGTCAGATGGCACAAACATTTTGCACCTAGCATTCTGGCTGGAAAATACGGCTCCCCCAACTGGTGCCGCAACCGTGGACTGATTGGTCAGTTGCTACACCTTTGCTGGTATACACACGCCAGCGCCGCAAGGGCAGCACGTCTACACATCGCGTTGTTTGGTGGGCGGCGCCGCAGTCCCGAACATCGGGCCCCCAGCCAGCAATGCGCCCACAAGCACAGGCCGCATTACACACACATCGACTTGCGTTCACTTCAGATGCTGAGGACAGCATCTTCCTTTGTTGGGGAGGAGTTACAGCAGTGCCGCAGCTGCACATAGGTCTCTACATCGCTAGTACAAAGTGTCGCGTCTGATAGCTGAGTCAGTAAGAGCATTCACATGTCAAGTGAAAGTTCTGGATTCGATTCCCAGTCAGATGGCACAAACATTTTAAACCTAGCATCCTGGTTGGAAAATACGGCTCTCCCAACTTTAGCTATTTTAAATATTCAGCTCACAGTTAGGCCAGCCTGCCTGAGCTTCTCAACTGTGTGCTCGAGTGGCTGCGTGAACCATGCCAACTTGGCGCCGGGCCAGAGGAGTTGGCACTGGTCCCAGGCGTGCGTCCAGTTGAGGTTGTTGTCTGTGGTGCTGAAGTAGCACTGCTCGTCCACCAGCGCGCTGCCCCGCACCCCCGCCTCCGCCCCCTTCGCTGCGCACTGCCCACCGAACACTGACCGCACTAGTGCTGATCAAGAATGTACCGCATTTGATTGAATAATTAGTCCCGTCAAGTTAATTCCCCTCGTGAATAAGCCCCCACCCCGTGTTAGACGAGTGAGAAAGAAATTCCTCCCCTTTAAAAAATTCCCAATTTAGGTGATTTTCGTGAATGAGTTGATAAAAACATGACAAAATATTTTCACTAAAAATATAACCCTCCTTGAATAATTCCTCCCGTTGAATAGTTTCCTCTTAAAAACGTTTGAAGGAATAAAAATCCCGAGGGGAATTTTCCTAGAAAATATGGTCGGTTGGTAGAAAACATTTTTGAGAAGTTCTCAATGGGTTAAGTAAGCACTTGTGTGAAACATAATTCTGCACTGAATAAAATACAAACAAATACAAAGCTGTACCTTCAGGGTTGCCATGATGAACCAGTGGTTGTTCTGCATTTGTGCTGACCGAAACCACAAGTGCAAAAAGTGGCAGAAATACAAAAAGCACACCGGAGCTCAGATTTTCTGTCATTTTACTAATAAAATAGGATGTAGAATGTTTGATTTGAACAATGGCTATGTAAACCTACCACTGCCACACATGCTCATATAAATATTTATGTCATCACTTAACCCTTAATATCTACCTCCCCTTATAACACTAGTGCGTTCTAGATTACCTGGGACTGAATTTATACTGAATTTAGTTTGTGTCAGGTGAATCACTAAATGGCTCCAACTTTATGATAAGTAGGCAACATTTGGTGAATTTTTTTGCTGGGCACAGAAAGGAAGTGTACCAATATTGGGCAGATCTCAAATTCAATAACTCCAAAATAAAGAAATTGTTTAGCATGGAAACAAGAATTTTCCCTGTATCTAGTTACCATGAACAAAAGCGTTTTCAACATCACTTTAGCCTTTTTAAAGTGTCACAATTTGGCACATTTGGAACAATCAGGAACAATTGTTGAACGATCCCCAGCAAAAATTCTACAAGTGCATGCTGCATCCAGCAAAGTGTTGAAGTCCACACATTTTGTTGTATAATCAAGTACTGTTTCCCTGAAAATGTAAAAGTGAGTACTTTTCCGCATAGAGTATGTAGAAGTGGTACTTTTTCATAGAAAATGTAAAAGCTACTACTTTTTACATGGGAAAGAGATTTTTACACTGGAAGGCATCACAGATGTCATTTTCAATTATTATGTAGCTTTGTATAGGAAATTGATATGATTTCTTCAAGATTTCTCTATAGTAGAAACAAAAATACATTTTTACATTTGTACCTTTAAAAAGTATGCATACAGGTGAGTACAGGTACTCTCTCCAAAAGTATCCCTAAATATGTAAATGTACCCACACAATGCTCAAGTATATGTATTTTTCAAGTAACTGAATATACGTTCTAACAACTGTGCCATCTGCGCCAAAAACTGATTGTCCCGATATTTCTGGAACACACTCAGTGATATTTCACCAGTGACACGGTGGGCCTACAGAGTAGCAATTCCATGGAAACTCCATGGCGATACTCTTAACAAATTTATAATCACTTATTTATTGTGCCATCCATTTCATTCAATGTACCTATCCAGTCCATCCACCGGCATTAGCGGCGTGCGTCAGGGATATAAAAATACGAAAAGCGCTATAAATAGAGTACACAATAAATTGGACACAAAATGTCGATGATCCAAAAAAAATATTATCGTATTTGCAAACATAAAACGCGTTGAAAAGAGCGGGTGAATAGATGTTTCTTTAAAATATGTGTACCGTATTTCCTCGTAGTAACCCCCTCGAATTGACCCCCATGAAATACCCCCTGGTCTGAGCGACCTGTGGAATAATAACCCCCCGCAATACCCCCTTCGAATGAACCCTCGTCAAAATTTGCGAAATAATGAACCTCTGGGTGTATTACGAGGAAATACGGTATGTTAATGTCGCTTTGAAATTGATTTAAAATTTTTAATAGAACAGAAGATCATAAAATGCATGCATTAATTCAAACAGATTAATCTAGAAGGACCCCCTCCAATATGTATATCTGCCAAGAAGAGTGATACAAGAGTAGTGATGGAAAAGCGCCATGGCGCTGGCGCCTGGCGCTAGCGCCAAAGCAAAAAGCGCCATGGCGCTTTTGGCGCTTGGCGCTAAAACGCTCTGGCGCCATTGGCGCTTGGCGCCAGGGTCTGAGAAAGCGCCATGGCGCTTTTGGCGCTTGGCGCCATTTTCTGGTGGCGCTATTGGCGCCTGGCGCTGGCATTTTAAATGGCGCCAAAAAAGCGCCAACCATGATTATAAAAATTGCTATAATATTGTGAAATCGACACTCCAGTTGCTCAATTTTGAGAGCAACTGAATAAATATTGATTTGTGTAAGCGTGTTATGGGACCAACGATGGAAAAAACACAGAAATTGAACACAGAAACTCATTGAGTTTCTGTGTTTTTGTTTTACACAGAAACACGGAAACTCATAAATTTTGAAAAACTCAAAACTCAAATGAGTTTTTTTTGGAGAACACAGAAACACAGAAACACAGAAAAGTTTTTTGAGTTTTTGTGTTTTTTTCATCGAAGTGGTTGAATGCACATTAATTCAGTTAAACCAAACAAGATAAGATAAGCATCTATAGTATGTAAATATGTACATAATGTATTCATATTTTGTAATGGTACAAAAAAGAAATTAAAGATGGCATGCACATCTCATGGTGGATTTGACAATTTAAATTTCGACATTTGAGTATACCTTATTACCTTGAATAAACCCCCTTGAATTAACTCCCCTCAAAATGGACTGGTGAAATAATAAGCCCCGCCCCCAACGAAATACCCCCCTCCGGGATGATGTACATCATTTATCCAATGTACATGATGTATTTATTAATGCTAATTTGCATTGCAGCTACACATAGACTGTACTAGGTTGTGTAGCTGACTACATGTTTATTTCAAATATATCCTGTTTGTACGCATTTATAACCTGTTTTGGGTATGTAAATGCCTACTATTTTCTATGATCCTTACAAAACTTTCTGACGAAACAATAATGCCCATGGGGGTATTTCGAGGTAATTTGGTAGTTGTAGTTCAAATCAATTCCGTAGTCTTCCATACAGTGCACATCCATTGAAGAATTTTGGAGTACTGCGTAAATTGTCGTTTCTGGGCATTTTGTTGCTGGTGTTGTGATGTTGATGTCCTCATTGTGGACATTTTTAAGGACTTTTTTGACACTTGAATGAATACACAAATGTTATGTGGGGTTAAAACATGTGCAAAACCAATATTTTAATAGAAAACCACTGTTTCCTGATCGAAATGCTGTAAATCAAAATTTTTTTGGGGAAAACTCGAATTTTTTGGAAAAAACTTGAGTTTTTTTAGAAAAAACTCTTAAAACTTGAGTTTTTACAAAAAACACAGAAATAAAAACAGAGTTACTCAAGTTTTTTTCAAGAAAAAAACTCAAAACACAGGTATTCATTTTTGAAAAACTCAAAACACAGAAAGTGTTTTTTTTTGGAGAACTTACCCATCGTTGTATGGGACATTAATAGTTATAAAATATTGATAAATATTAGAAGACAACTTTATTATATACAAGGTACACAAGCATAGGTGTTTCAATGTGTTTACTTTTTACTCAAAAGGTCCTCATATTTGGAAGTGGAGCAAATATTTTTGTTTGCTCAAAAAATGTACTGGTATTGTATTCATCCACCTTTTTTTCATTTTAAGTCCCAACTGATAAACATTGATAACTAAGGGTTGATTTCAAGGAAATGGATTTTTATGTTTTCTAATCGCCTCGAACACTTTCCCTTCCCGAATGGTTCCCCCCTTCACAATGGTCAAATGAAAAAATAATTCACCAGGGGAATTATTTGAGCAAATACAGTATTAACTCTGTATGCGAGTATATGTATTTTTTTCCAGTAAATGTAAATACATTTTAACTACTATGAATACAATAAATTGCTCTGTATAGCAACAAAAATACCACAAATTCTTGAATAAGCCCTACAATCACTCCAACTGTTAGCCAAATAAGGAACAAATAAACGTCGCTTAAATAAGTCCACCTAAATATCAGCTGTGTGAGGAACATTGGACTGTTTGAACATGGTTGATAAAACTTTTATGGCAAAAGTAAAATCGACTACATGGACATCAGCGGTACGTCACAGCTATGCATTCATTATTCTACAAACGAATCCAAGAAAATCTTTTTGGCGCTGGCGCTATTGGCGCTTGGCGCCATTACCCTCTGGCGCCATTGGCGCTTGGCGCTGAGGTTCAGAAAAGAACCATGGCGCTTTTGGCGCTTGGCGCTATTTTGCTCTGGCGCCATTGGCGCTTGGCGCTGTGGGTAGTAGAAGCGCCATGGCGCTTTTGGCGCTTGGCGCTAAAAGCCTGGCGCTTTTTCCATCACTATACAAGAGTCATTTGTAGTATTGACTTCTTGACAATAAAAGCCTAGGAAAACAAACATCCAACATTTATCGCTAGGATGTAAATGGTGAAAAGTCTTTGCTATCAATCGAGACGCAGTCAGGGGTCATCAGTGATGGGTCTGGCGTAGGTGGGCTCGTTGCCGTTGGCGGCGGGCGCGGGGTACAGCTTGCACTGCTGCAGCGCCGAGCTGAAGTCGAACGACACGCACGAGCCGTGTCTGAAGCACGAGGCAGATGGTGCTAGTGCCAAAGCTAGCTGTCAGTGCAAATTGGGACAAGTGTGATGCGAACTGACTTGAGGCAGTGCCAGGCGCACTCCCTGCCCGCATATGCTTCATCTGCGAACTGGGGGCCGCTCAGGGTGCTCAGGGGGGTCGCGTCGCTCTGCACCCCCGGCCCCCCACGCTGCGTAGGTCTGTAGGTGGCCATGGCTGGTGCATCTGTAAATTCAGTGTCACATCACAGCTCACTTCAATTTCCGGGAGTGGAAAAAATTTCCATTTCCCTTTTTCAGCCATCGTTATTTTCGACACCATTTTATGCCATACGTAAATACTATCTCTCGCTCTGTTTGACGCATGGCAAGGCACATAAACCTGAGCCATTTTCCAAGGCTATTCTGCCCCAACCAACAAAACCTATTTACGTTTACTCAATAAATACGGATACTCTAGTACTGCATGTTTACGTTTCCTCCCAAAAAATACCAGTACTAAGTTACTCGCATACTTTCAACGTATTTCGTACGGAAAACCTATTTCAAACAGGCTTTTATAGGCTTTTTCAAGGCATTAAGGAAACAAAAGGATAGTACAGTTAAATATAGGGTCAAAATATCGAAAATAGCATGTAATAAAGCAAAAACAAATTAACTAGTGCATTTGATGGTTAAAAAGTTCAAAAATTGATTATTTCGTGTGAAAATCGAAGCAACATTTCTCAAAAATACCCACTTTTACATTTTCCAGGGACAAAGTAATTTACTCACATTTACACATTAGTGAAAGTAAAAAATAGACAATTTACGTTTTCTGTACTCACCTGTGAGTAAAAACCGAATGTTTTTGTTTTTGTTAACTTTTGAAAAAGTTCAGTACTTTTAACAACTCTGGCCCCAACCAGCCTTTGACGCACAGAGCACTGTGTTTTGTCTGAGGGGACACCTGCGATGTAGTTCCCGTGCCCACGTTGAGTAGTGCTGTGACTGCTGTGACCGCTGAAAAGTGACAAGTTTGAAGTGAGCCTGAGTTTTTTATCAAATCCAATGGTGCTTTAGTTTCCGACATATTTTGCAGATAGGGATGAGAGAGTACAAAGTATGAGTTTATTTATAAATCCATGGTGAAATACAATATACCGTATTACCACGAAATACCCCCACGGGGTTTATTATTTCGCCAGCAAAATTTGAGGGGGGGATAATTCGAGGGGGGGGGTATTCGAAGGGGGTCTACTATTTCGCCAAAAAATTTCAGAAATTCCCCATACTCAGACGTAGAAAACTCAAACAATTACATAGATGTATATGTGTTTATAGGATGGATAACTGTATATACACATAAACCCTTCCTTAACATCACTCAATCATCAGTTTAAACGTGTGTTCCGCATTGTACAGATCACATACTGCGGTATTTGTCATGTACATTCTCTTTACACTCAATTTTAGGGGGTATTTCGAGGGGGGTTTATTATTTCCTCAGCCGAATTTTTGGGGGGTATTTCGAGGGGGGGGGTTAATTCAAGGGGGGATAATTCGAGGTAATACGGTAAATAGAATATTGGAAAACTCCCGTAAACTCAACCCATAATTTGGAAACTCCCGTAAACTCAGCCCCTAATTTGTAAACTCCTAAACACTCAGCCCCTAATTTAGCAAACTCCCATCAACTAAACTAAGCATAAACTAATCATCTAAGCATCTAATTGGTCAACCAGTGTCAACACAGTCTCTTATTTTTAACTCCTGTTAACTCAACCCTAATTTATAAACTCTCATCAACCCGACTATAATTTGTAAACTCAGCCCCTAAATCAACTCTTGTCAACACAGCCCCTTTAAACTCCTGTAAATTCAACCCTAATTTATAAACACCATCAACTCCACACTAAATTGTAAACTCAGCCCCTAAAAACTAAAGTCAACCCCCTATACATGTGCAATTGACATTCTTGGAATAGCTACTCTGCCATCTATAAACCCTGTTTGTCAAGATTGTAAAGGTCATGTGTGGAAAGGACATTTTGTGCTAATAAACAGTGACTGCATTGTGTGTAAAAACACACACGAATCGGGCAGAATGGAGCTGTGATTGTGCCTCCTATCTTTCACATTAGGCATTCTTTGCATGCAATTCATTCACAAACATATATATTCAGATGGGTGACGCCAAGGCACAAAATTACACTAAAAACTGTGTTCCACAACCAGGGTTGGCAAAATCTCAGAAAAAAATAAAAATAAAATAAAAATAAAATGGAATATTCAAGAATAAAATAAAATAAAATAAAATGGAAAATTTAAGAATAAAAATAAAAATTGTATAAAAATTTGAATTTTTGTAAAAATTTTGTAAAATTGTATAAAAATTCATATTTTTGTAAAATTGTATAAAAATTGATATTTTTGTAAAATTTTATCTCGTTACTTGAGTTTCTACCTGTTTATTCATGGATCTGGAAGCAGTCCCAAGTGTAAAGTGTCAAATGTCATGTAAAATGTCATGCAAAGTGTCAATTGTCATGACAAATGTAAGGTAAAGTGTAAATTGTCATGTAAAAAAACATGTAAAAAAATAAAGTATCAATTGTCAAGCAAATTGTGTCCAAATCTTAAGTTTTTATATCTAAATCTTATGTTTTGTATCCAAATTATGTTGTTGTTGAATCCAAATCTTATGTGAACATTTGGATACAAAAACATAAGATTTGGATACAAAACATACTATGGATACAAAAACATAAGATTTGGATACACAATTTACACTTTGCATGACATTTTGCATGACAATTGACACTTAACTTTACATTTGTCATGACAATTGACAAATTGCATTACATTTTACAAATGTGCCCAGCACACTCCACTAGTCCTTCTACTGAAAATGCAAACCATTCTTATCAATAATTGTAACTTTACACTTGCAGCTAGTTAACAATACATACTGCATGCAACTTTTGAAAAGTAAGGGAAAAATTTGTCACAGGTTTTTCATGTATATGTTTAATTATAACATTTTTCTGGCCTTGCATGCATGATTCTGATTTTTTGTAAAATTTTTGTACAATTTTTGTAAAATTTTTGTAAAATGTGTCATTTTATTATATTAATGACTTTTGGGAATAAAATAAAATAAAATAAAATGAAACAAGAATAAAATAAAAATAAAATAAAATTTTTATACAATTTTTATACAATTTTACTAAAATGAATTTTTATAAAACCAACCCTGTCCACAACCAACGATGGAAAAAACACAGAAATTGAACACAGAAACTCATTGAGTTTCTGTGTTTTTGTTTTACACAGAAATACGGAAACTCACAAATTTTGAAAAACTCAAAACTCAAATGAGTTTTTTTGGAGAACACAGAAACACGGAAACACAGAAAAGTTTTTTGAGTTTTTGAGTTTTTTCAGCAAAGTGGTTGAACACATTTTCAAAATGCACATGAATTGAGTTAAACTAAACAAGATAAGATATGCATGTATAGCATGTAAATATGTAGATAATGTATTCATATTTTATGATGGAACAAAAAATAAATTAAAGATGGCATGCACATCTCCTGGTGGACATGTTAAAATATAGTTGTAGTTCAAATCAATTCTGTAGTCTTCCATACAGTGCACATCCATTGAAGAGCTTTGGAGTACCGTAAATT
This sequence comes from Sphaerolaimus hirsutus, assembly GCA_964036195.1. Lineage (NCBI taxonomy): Eukaryota > Metazoa > Nematoda > Chromadorea > Monhysterida > Sphaerolaimidae > Sphaerolaimus > Sphaerolaimus hirsutus. The sequence goes on from OZ038459.1 coordinate 20,778,483, forward strand.
GTCATTTGTGAGTATTTTGTTGATGCTGGTGTTGTGATGTGGGTGGATGTCCTCATTGAGGACATTTTTATGGACTTTTTCGACACTTGAATGAATACACATATGTTATGTGGGGTTAAAACATGTGCAAAACCAATATTTTATAAGAAAACAGCTGTTTCTACATCAAAATGCTGTAAATCAGAATTTAGTGGAGGAAAACTCGAGTTTTTTGGACAAAAACTCGATTTTTTTAAGAAAAAAACTCAAAAAACTCGAGTTTTAACAAAAAAAAACACAGAAATAAAAACAGAGTTACTCAAGTTTTTTTTCGATAAAAAAACTCAAAACACAGGTATTCATTTTTGAAAAACTCAAAACACAGAAAGTGTTTTTTTTGGAGAACTTACACATCGTTGTCCACAACACACCCAAAATGTCGCCGTTTTGGTTGCAAACTTCAGAATAGGCGTCCTATGGAGTCTACTCTATCGTGTTAAAATTTCATTGTGATAGCTCAACTGTAGCTTTAGCTATCGCGTTTTTCCAGCGGCAACTGAAAATGCCCACCCCTGTATTTACAGCAATTTTTGGCTGGCTGCTAAAATCACATAATAACTCCAATATAAAGGTGTCACAACACAAGGTGAAATGTTGGCTGATGTGAGTTTCACCAGCGCAAATTGGGGCTTTGCGCTGCGTATGGTTGGTGCTTATTACACCAGTAATCATAGCACCAGATTCATGCTAGCCAGGCAGCAAAATGAAGGCAAACGTACCATCATATCTCACATCCGGCGCGAATAAATCTGTAATTCCAATGCTCACTTTGAGTGCATCCACTCTGCTGCAAGGCAATGTGGTACGGCGACAGTCTGGATTTGTGATCCTCCTTGTAAAGCTAAAGCAGCGACACCTGTTTAAAAACGCGCCAAGTTTTGGATGCTATGCAGCAAGAGCCTCTGCTCACAGTGAAACTGTACAGGTACATATTTGTAAAGTTGTTGATTTCCGAGCTGTCTGTATTTCTAATATGTCAAGAAGTTGACAAATCCATTTTCCTCTGAAAAGTTGACACTTTATTATCAACATTTGGAACATTACGGTGAGCACGAGAGAGCACTCGCAGCTGCCATTTTTATTGGTTAAATTTAGGAAGTCAATTTCTGTCATCACCATGCACGCACACATTTGTCACTGCCGGCCTGCAGACATTGCCGTGCGCATTCATCAGCAGTGGGCGTTGATATCATTGGTAGAGTGAAATGATCATTGAGGTATCGCACTTCCGTGTGTATGGCAGCAGAGACAGATGTGGGCTGCAGGGCTGGTTGCCGCTCTCTGTACTCGCAGATGCCCTGGTGCCTGTGTCACGAGCATAGGCACCATAAGTGCTTGGGCGCATGTGAATGTCACACATTTTGGTGTCACAACAAGCAGAAATTTTACTGTCACATTGTGACAGTCACAAGCGTGTAAATATTCTACACACAAAAGTGAAAACACAAAATTAGTTTAAAATCGCTAAAATTTGCTCCATTTTGCCAATTTTTGCCTTTATAACCACTATTTTAATGATTACTGTATTTCTCCGTTTATAGCACCCCCCGTGCATAACACCCGGGGTGTTATATAGTTTTATAGCACCCGGGGGTGCTATACAAATTTTTTAAAAATGGCAGAAATTGAATGGTTTGAATACTGTATCTGGCGCCACTCATTGTAATTCCGCGGCACAGCAGGTGCATATTTTTTACATTGAATCAGCTGCGCTGGGAACCAAAACAGTATGCAGGGGTGTTTGTATTTAGAAAATGAAAGAACATGGTAGTTTTTATGCTTTTTTTGCTGTTTTGTTTGGTTGAATGTAAATTCCATGTATAGCACCCCCATTGACCTTAGACAATTTCAATTTTTAGGCAATTTTGGACATTTATGTCTAAAGCAAATTCGACATTTTTGGCTGCCTGCCAACTTCACGTACATATGGGCTCTGATAAAAGAGGTGTCACAAGGTGAAATTTTGGCTAATGTGAATATCACAACCTCAAACTGGGACCTTGCGCAATCTATGGTCAAGAGATTTTGAGTGAGAGACACACCACACCGCCAGTTGACAATTTGCTTATACTTGGCGGACCGCAAAGTATGCACAGAATCCTACCATAATTTGATGAACTCTTGTGATAAATCTTGTAATTAATTATTCCATGGTAAAAACGTAATACGTATTAAGATGAAAAAGCTGCATGATTCTTGGTTCATAATCCAGATGGGTTCTGGTAGGTTTCCATTATATACAATGGGGGTAATTCGAGAGGGGGTTAATTCAAGGGGGATAAGTCGAGGTAATACCTTATATGTCTATAGGGTCTTATACATGGCAGTTTTATTACATTTTTCGACGTCTGCACAGATTTCAAACAAAATTTTAGTAGTGGGATTTCCAAAAATTTGGCGAAATAATAACCCCCGCCCCCCCTTGAAATACCCCCGCCCCCCTCGTTTAACCCCCCTCAAAAATCTCACTCGGGTAAAAAACATTTGAGTAAATACGGTAATCAGGTGTCACCTTCTATTGGGTGCCTGGGCATATGGTGAATCTACTATACCACTGTAAGGAGGGTAAAACGCTGCAGCAGTAGTAACATCAAAAGGCCCATTTGGCTCGCCGATTGCCCATTTACTGATGAATCCGCTGTACAATTCCCCATTGACCTGTTCCATGTGGGTGCTGTTCAGCGCCAGGTGCCAGCCTCTGAGACTCACTCCTGATAGTTCCTGCGTAAAGTGTTGATTTTGCATTGTAATTAGCATTCTAAAAATATCTCAGAGATTTATGTTTAAAAAGATTAAAGCTGATGTAATGCCAGCAGAAGGCAATGATGAAAATTAAAAATAGAATATTTCATAGATATCCTACAAATAAGCTTTTGAAGGCTGCAGTACTGTTTGGTAGTGAGTAGTAAGCAATACGATCATAGCATTTGTTGTCAGTGGTTTAGAAAAAATTATGCAAAATTCTAACATTTATGGCACCAAGCCAATAAATATTATCTGTGTTCCATCCACCAACAAGCTGTGCCACCACATCTGACAGCTGACTATCTATAGGCCAAGCCAGGTGCCCTATGTATCCTGGTATGTGACCTGCGTTTTTTGGCATGCAAAAAGTGCATAAGATGTGGTCTTCAAATATTGTCCACTCCTTGCTAAATTTCCCCAACAAACATCAACCAACAGTGAACCATTTCCAGACACCATTACTTTGTGATTCAGGTCTAAAATGCTAGATTAAAAAAATACCTAGTATTTATGATTTTACATCTTTTTAGCAATGGAGATATATAAAAGAGATTTTGGTGCAAATTTCTATGAAAAAATCAACTTAAATTGAACTGATAACTTTCCCATAAGGTTGGTTGATAAAATGATACCCTGGGTAAATTCAAGGGTAAAACAAAAAAAATCTGATAACAAACCAGTGCACTTGTCAGCAACTTGGTACCAGTTTGAGCCAGTGACTCCCTCATCCCAAAACACGTAGCACGAGCCATCGTGGAACACACTCGGCTTTCCAGTTACATTCAAGTTGCAGATACCTTCCAAAGTATCTGCACATAATTTGAGATTTAATTTGCATCAAATCAAATCAAATAGGTTTACTTGTCTCAGACCACAAAAGCCAAATGCAAGTAAAATACACAATACATACCCATCGACTACTCCTATTTGCGGTCCTAGTAGGTGAGTTTTCGGGCGCATTGTAAACATAGTTGGTGGGGAAAAATATAGAGAAAACACCTAATCTACTTACTACCTTACTATAGAGTGAGTGGCAGACAACATTGCCAAAAAACACCGAAAAACAAAACACTAGCACCCCACGACCCGGGTTTGTCCACGCTTAAAACAATTGACAGCGTTTGAGTAAAAATAACGAAAATAGGAAAGGAAAATCAACAAGCTATAGTCTGATGTTAAGTAAAAATCATAATCGTCATTATAAAGTCTCATTAGTCACAAAAGTCTAATTTTCATGCAGAGTTTTCCTCTTACTATTCCAGAGTTTTTCCAACTATTTGCTTTGTTTGACATTATTGAAAACTGGTTTGCAAAATGCTTGATTCCCAGGATTGAATTGTTAAGTGAAATATTTCTCAATTGCTCGACATCTCTTACTTCATGTTGCTACTCATCAGACCTTTCCAAGTGTCACATTTATCACCTTTTTTCACTTTCCATCACTCCCATCATTACCAGAAAAGCATCATCAACATCGCGCGTTGTTGTGTCACACACTAAAAACCTCAGAATTGTAAAAACCTTTGCAAATTTAATACAGGTTTGTACAGTGTAGGTATACATTGTTCTTCTATTTATCCAGAGTCAGCGTACTGGCTAACCAGGGTTCCCGCTCGCAAACGATGAACCGTCGCAGCGTTCCCCCCAGTTTTCCAGTACTCTGGCCAGATTACCCAGGTGTTGTGACGCATCAATATGTGTAAATCAATATGTTGCATGTGTAAATGTTTATGAGTTTATGTTAACAGAACTAACGATCTGGTAGAGGGGCGCTCTCGTTGTAGACAAAATATGCATCATTGTCAAGTGGAGTTATTAACGCAATTCGGTGGGAACCCTGCAAAAATTTACCATATTTCTATGGAGCACAGAAAGTGTTTTCCTTCTATTGATTGGTATTTTTATGAAAAAACGGTAATTTGTCACAGTTTCTTCATTATGTAAAGAAAAACTTGCTCCAATAATTTTTTATTTAACAATAATAATGTCAAAATTCATCAACAACACTAATAATAGGCACTTCTATAATTTAAGCAGCTTGACTCCACTTTAGCCACAACCACAGCCATTTGAATAATTTTTAAAACCACTTCTGCAACATATCTATATTAAACCATTTATATAAGTAGCAGATACATAGCATAGCAGTGCAGTCACTTTTTATTCCCCATTGATTTCACTGTAAAATATTTTCTGTACTCAGGTAAATACTTTTAAAAAGTATGCATAAAGGTACAAAAGAGTACACAGGTACTTTTTCAGAGGAAATGTAAACATCAGTACTTGAGTACTTTCAAGTTAATGTAAATATGGTTTAACAATTATGGTGGTAAAGTGACAATTTGTATACAGGGCCCAATAAAGGGGGTAATGCCCCCAGCTAACTCTAAGGAGAGTTTAGATAGTTGGAAGATATATGGTGGTTTATTTAATTAATCTGAATTCAGGGTCCTGAACGGAGTATAAACCATCAGGAAGAAAATGTCAAACATGTTCCAGCCTACATTTAGGCCAGCCTGCCTGAGCTTCTCGGCTGCGTGCTCGAGTGGCAGTTTGAACCAGGCCAACTTGGCACCGGGCCAGAGGAGTTGGCACTTGTCCCAGGCCTGCGTCCAGTTCAGCTGGTTGTCTGTGGTGCCGAAGTAGCACTGCTCGTCCACCAGCGCGCTGCCGGACACCCCCGCCTCTGCTCCCTTCGCTGCGCACTGCCCACCAAACACTGACCGCACCTTGTCTGGTTAGTAGAATGGTTCAGTTTCAGTGATACAAAACTGTCTTTATTGCAGGTGCATTCATGTCAAATCAAGCATTGTCCTTGATTATGTAAAATTAAAATAAAGTAAAAAAAAAAATTGAGGTAAAGTGTAGACCTCTAGGGTTGCCTTGGTGCACCAATTGCTGCTCCACTGCTGCACTGACGCTGGCCACAACAAATACCACTTTTACAAACAGCACACCCATGGTTGAATTTTTTGACATTTTTTTGCAAAATAATATTGCTTTGAGGGTGATATTGGTCAGTGCCTACAGCATCGTGTTTGGACTGTATGGTTTCATTCTATAATCCAAAATATGATGTTTCAAAATGGCTGGGACAGTAAAAATTTTTCAACTGAACAAAAATACATATTTGAGTAATTATGTATTGTATGTTCTTCAGAATTTTGTTTTCTCTATTGCTGTGTCAAATCTTACCGTATTTCTCCAAGTATAATTCCTGGGTACTATACAAATTTGGGGTCTTTTTCAAACACTTTCCAAGTTCTGTGCATAGTGCCCGGGCACTATGCAATTAACCTAATTTTACACCTAATATTTCTCTATAAAAGAAAAGCTGGTTTCATGGTTGCACGAGAACGAGACACTCAACCAGATACGTGCAACAGACACGCGTGCGCGCCGCAATGCACCGCTTTTGAGGCACCAATTTCTTTCATACTTAGAACTATTTACTTAGGTACTTAAGTAGGGTGTCAACTTGTCCGTTTTCCGTTTCCATTTCCGTTTTCCGGTAAGTACAAGAAATTTTTCTGTTTCCGATTTTTGGCAAGTGCAATTTTTTTCCGTTTCCGCTTTCCGCAGGCAAAATTCTTCCGTTTCCGCTTCCCGCAGGCAAATTTTTTTCCATTTCCATTACCGTTTTCCACCAAGTGCAAAAAATTATCCGTTTCCGTTTCCGTTTTCCCTAAAAAAAGTTTTGTTCACACCCTATACTTAAGTAATCCGCTTTGTTTGCCAAAAATATGTTGTGCTTTGTATCAGAGTTGCAAAAGCGTATTTACGCTTACCCGAAATACCCGGGTAAATGGGTATTTATACTTACGCTTACGCTTACGCTTTCATAAAATACCTGTACGCTTTATTACGCTTTCCCGGCTGAAATACCCGGGTACTAAAAGCGTAAAAAGTTTTTCACATAGTCCGGTTTCATGCTTTTGTAAAAAGTGTAAAAACTACAAAAAAGTGAACGAAACTGTATACAAAAAAAGACTGCATGTGTGCAGTAATGCGCTGGAAATAACGGCACATGTACAAATTGTGTCGCAATATGAATGTCTCTTGTATACTGTGTCGTCGGGCATTTTACTTAAATAGATTTAGATGGCAATGGCTTCAGAATAGAAATTTTGTGGCTGAAAATGCACGACGTCTGAGTTCGAAAATGAAGATGACATAAGTGTATCTTATGTTTCGCTATTAGAAGAAATGTGGTAAGTATTTATGAGGATTAGGTATAAATACATCGCAAAAATGTACAACATAAAGTCTGAGTGCGGAAATGAAGATTAATTAACTGTCGCTGTCGATTAAGTGCTATCAACATTTTAGGGTAAACTACCAAGTAGACATCTGAAAAATGTCGCTGAAAGCTTGATTTTGAACGAATCCTCTGAGAAAAAACTCATTGAAATTTTTTTACGCTTATGCTTTATTTTACGCTTTCCTAGGTATTTAAAAAATACCTTACGCTTATAGTATTCACACTCAAAATTTGGAAAGTGTATTTACGCTAACGCTTACGCTTTCCAAAAATACAGGTATTTTAACAACTCTGCTTTGTATAATGCCCAGGCACTATGCATGTAACTTTTTGCAATGTAATGTGCCCCGGGCACTATGATTGGGGGCAATTATATTCAGAGACATGCGGTAGTGATGTTTTTACCAATTATTGTACATCTTTGTAGATAAATAATTTTTTAGATTTATTACATCATGATAACTTTTATAACAGAATACCGATATTTATTTTTTAGCTATTGTTACATTTGCGCTCAAAACTCACTGCCTCAGTTATTCCGGTACATACAAAGGGTCTACCCAATATTTGATGAGTGGCATGAATAATTTTCGCGATTATAAGTTTTCTGTCATGTCGATGAGCTTTTTGGGCTTGAATTTGATAACTCAAATAATTGTAGCGGCGCTGGGACGATCCTTGATCAACTGAACACGATTTTTTTGACAGTCAAATAAAAACTCGGCGGACATGAAACTAGTCAGTTGTTCGGCCCTTGGTTACCAATGACGTACCTATGTTCATTAATTCAAACTTGAATGGACGGATTATATTCTGTTCACGATGCATTTGATTCAATCTGACTTTTTATGCGACAACGATATGAGTTTGATAGGCTTATGGTTATAGAAAGTCCGATTGTAAGGTCTTAGGTAGTGATGTAAAAGCGCCATGGCGCTAGCGCCAAACCGAAAAGCGCCATGGCGCTTTTGGCGCTTGGCGCCTTTTTGCCGTGGCGCAGTTGGCGCTTGGCGCCGAGACCTCCAAAAGCGCCATGGCGCTTTTGGCGCTTGGCGCTATAAAGCCGTGGCGCCATTGGCGCTTGGCGCTCACACTTAAAAAGCGCCAAAAAAGCGCCATACCGTCAGTGTACGTTTTCGATAGGTGGCATCAAATAAGCCATCAAAAAATGAAATGATTGTTGTTTTTGTTCATTCCAATTTTTCCATCACCTAACAATTATGGTACACACAGACAAATTTCATTGATTGGTAAAAGCAAAATTTCACTTGCTTGAAAATAGTCACCTACTGAAAATTTCTGCATTCAGAGTAAAACTACCTATACAGCATGCTGAATGTACACTTTACAATCATACCTATCATCATATCACATTTATTTTTATGACATTCATTTTAGGATGCTTATCAGATCTGAGTAAAAAACGTGCTTCATCACATTACTTTTTTATTTACTGTATGTCCTTCAATATGATCCCTTGAAAAAAAACCTGAATAACTCCCCCTGTTGGCCAGGTAAGGAAAAATACCCCCCTTGAATAGCGCCCCCATCTGGGTATTTGATATGTACCTATATCCACAATGTGTTAATTGAATGCCAATGAAGTCAAATTTTTGAATGGATACCTTGTTTTTGTTGTTGTTGAACTATCAAATATACTCGGCGGACATGATACTCTGCCCTCGCACTGATTTATGTCTCACGTTGGAAGCGTGCCAATGATTGTTAAATCATGCGATTTCCACAAAAATATGAAAAATTTATCGATGTGAAATTGTTTGTGAATAACATTATAACAACAATCAACTTTGTCATCTTTAAATAAAACTCGCACGCGTTAACCATCGTTGGCACACTTCCAGCTGGAACCACGCGTGCAAGGTGTAAAGTAACCGGAGTATACCTGGATTACATTAGTTTATGGAATGCATTCATACAATGAATAAAGTGCATGTTCGAAGGAAAAAATCATTCCCCCTAGAATAACACCCCCTTGAATACCCCCTCCAAAACTTCGGACAAAATAACAACTTCTCTGGGGTCTTATTTGAGGATATAGGGTACTACGGTGCTTACATTCACTGCGAGTAATTTTTTTGCACAAATTTTCACGCAGCTTTATTCATTAAGTAGGGGAACAGCTTTGTGTATTTAGCGTCCAGTTCGATCCATATAAATACATACAACGTATTTACCATGTAACTTTAGTTATTGATGTACCTAGCTAATTAAAAATCGGCCAAGAAATTTTTGGCGCTGGCGCTATTGGCGCTTGGCGCCATTGTCCTCTGGCGCCATTGGCGCTTGGCGCTACGGTCTGGAAAAGCGCCATGGCGCTTTTGGCGCTTGGCGCTAAAATCGTTTGGCGCCATTGGCCCTTGGCGCCGCAATGGGAAAAGCGCCATGGCGCTTTTGGCGCTTGGCGCCGAAACTCTGGCGCCTTTTATATCACTAGTCTTAGGTCAGATCTAATCGTCGCAGACCCGATAAATTCCTCCAAAAATATACGTGTGAATTTGGCACACATTCAAGTTGCTTGCGTTTCATCTAAACCCCTGAAAAAATAAACCCCCCTGGGGGTACTTCGAGGAAATACAGTAGATCAAAATGATTAAACAAAAAGTGGACTGACGCAATTCCAAATGACAAATTTGTCAAGAGTTGTAATCAAAATGTAAACCAGAGGCAAAAAGACGGATGACTGGACAAGCAGATACCGCCAACCGCCAAAATCGCCATGGTGCTTGTCCGTCACGTGGGTGCACTGATACGCACATCTGCCCGTTACGCACATTTGCCCGTTTTTTTCACTTGACACTTTTCCAAGTGGTTTTCAGTTATGAGTGAAATGAAAAAAGTTCACCAATGTCATTGCGCAACTTTTTTTCACTTTACTCATATCTGAAAATCACTTGAAAAAGTGTCAAGTGAAAAAACGGGCAAATGTGTGTAACGGGCAGATGTGCGTATCAGGCCTGCCCCGTCTATCACTTCACTGGTGGTAAATATATGCAGAGTTGTTATAAACTAGCAGGATTCTCTCCGACCTTCGGTCGGGTTTTGTGGTTCTCTACAATTAATACCATTGGAGAAAATATGATACTTTAGTTAAGTTTGCCCACATGCTAGGCATGTGTTTTGAAATGCGGTATGTAATCTACCAACAATAACAAGACCAATACCAAAGATGCAATGTTTTGGAATGGATTTTTGTAAACTTCTGTAAAATGGTTGGGCATGAAACTGCCCAAAAATGGGACCCCCTAGGGCCCCACAAATATGGCACCCCCTGAGGAGCAGCAAAAAATGGCACCCCTTAGGGACCCCCCAAAAATGGCACCCCTTAGGGACCCCCCAAAAATAGCACCCCTGGGGACCCCCCAAACATGGCACCCCCTAGGAACCCCCACAAAAATGGCACCCCCTGGGGACCCACCCAAAGTTGGCTCCCCCTGGTGACTCTACAAAACCCAACTGAAGGTTGGAGAGAATCCTGCTTTAGGTACCCACTTCTCAGAGGCTTGCAAAAACTGACACCCCAATGGGGACCCCCCTCCAAATGGCACCCCCTGGGGAACCCCCCAAAAGTGGCACCCCCTGGGAACCACCCAAAAATGGGACCCCCTAGGGCCCCACAAATATGGCACCCCCTGAGGACCACCAGAAAATGGCACCCCTTAGGGACCCCCTAAAAATGGGACCCCCCAAAAATAGCACCCCCTGGGGACCCCCCAAACATGGCACCCCCTAGGAACCCCCACAAAAATGGCACCCCCTGGGGACCCACCCAAAGTTGGCTCCCCCTGGGGACTCTCCAAAAATGGCACCCCCCTGGGGACCCCCCCCTCAAAATGGCACCCCATATGGACCCCCCCCCCCCGCAAAAAAAAGTATAGCACCCCCTGAGGACCACCAAAAAATGGCACCCCTGGGGACCACCCAAAAAATGGCATCCCATGTGGACCCCCTTGAAATGGCACCCCCATATGTACCTCCAGAAAATGGCACCCCCTGGAGACCCCCCAAAAATGGCACCCCATGGGGACCCCCTCTAAATCCTGTAAACACAGCCCCTAGTTTGGAAACTCCTGTAAACTCAGCCCCTAATTTGGAAAATGGTATGAATATTTCAAAAAATCACTATCATCAATCCACAAATGCATCAATTCACAATTTTCAATTTTTTAGCCCCAGGGGTTAGACTTAAAAAGTTATGGTAATGTAGAGTAGAAATGGAGTGCACATCTCAAATCAGTGCAATAAAAAACCCACAAATGCATCATTTCACAAATTGAAAGTTTTTGTGCCCAGGGGTTCATTATCAGGGTTTTAGTAATGTGGTGTCAAAATGGAGTGCATATTTGAAATCGCTACAATCAGAAACCCACAAACACATCATTTTATGATTTGAAAATTTTTGGCCCTGGGGGTTCATTTTCAGGGTTATGGTAATGTAGTGTCAAAATGAAGTGCATATTTGAAATCAAGGCAATCAAAAAGCCACAAATGCATCATTTCACAATTTCTAATTTATTAGCCCCATGGGTTCAATTAAAGGCTTACAGTAATGTAGAGTTGAAATTGAGTCATTTCAAATCAGTGCAATTAGAAACCTGCAAAATGCATCATTTCACAATAAGAAATTTTTGGGTCTAGGGGTTCAATTTCAGGGTTTTAGTAATGTAGTGTCAAAATGGAGTGCATATTTGAAATCGCTACAATCAGAAACCCACAAATGCATCATTTTATGATTTGAAAGTTTTTGGCTTAGGGGGTTCATTTTTATGGTTATGGTAATGTAGTGTGAAAATGAAGTGCATATTTCAAATGAGTGAAATCAGAAACCTGAAAATTTATGATTTCACAAATTGCAAGTTTTTGGCTCCAGAGGTTCATTTTCAGGGTTATGGTTATGTAGTTTTCAGGGTTTTGTAGTGTCAAAATGGATTGCATATTTCAAATCAGTGCAATTAGAAACCCACATCAAATCATTTCACAATTTCTAATTTTTTAAGCCCTGGGCATATTTGAAATTGCTACACTCAGAAACCCACAAATCCATCATTTTATGGTTTGAAAGTTTTTGGCCCAGGGGGTTCATTTTTAGGGTTATGGTAATGTAGTGTCAAAATGAAGTGCATATTTCAAATGAGTGCTTTCAGAAACCCGAAAATGCATCATTCCTCAAATTGAAAGTATTTGGCCCCATGGGTTCATTTTTAGGGTTATGGTAATGTAGTGTCAAAATGGAGTGCATATATCAAATTGGTGCAATCAGAGACCCAAATTTGAAATCAGTGCAATCAGAAACCCAAAAAAGAATGATTTCACAAATTGAAAGTTTTTGGCTCCAGAGCTTCATTTTCAGGGTTATGGTTATGTAGTTTTCAGGGTTATGTAGTGTCAAAACAGAGTGCATATTTCAAATAAGTGCAATTAGAAACCCACATTGAATCATTTCACAATTTCTAATTTTTTAAGCCCTGGGCATATTTGAAATCGCTACACTCAGAAACCCACAAATCCATCATTTTATGGTTTGAAAGTTTTTGGCCCAGGGGGTTCATTTTAGGGTTATGGTAATGTAGTGTCAAAATGAAGTGCATATTTCAAATGAGTGCTATCAGAAACCCAAAAATGCATCATTTCTCAAATTGAAAGTATTTGGCCCCATGGGTTCATTTTTAGGGTTATGGTAATGTAGTGTCAAAATGGAGTGCATATATCAAATTGGTGCAATCAGAGACCCAAATTTGAAATCAGTGCAATCAGAAACCCAAAAATGAATGATTTCACAAATTGAAAGTTTTTGGCTCCAGAGGTTCATTTTCAGGGTTATGGTTATGTAGTTTTCAGGGTTATGTAGTGTCAAAACAGAGTGCATATTTCAAATCAGTGCAATTAGAAACCCACATTGAATCATTTCACAATTTCTAATTTTTTAAGCCCTGGGCATATTTGAAATCGCTACACTCAGAAACCCACAAATCCATCATTTTATGGTTTGAAAGTTTTTGGCCCAGGGGGTTCATTTTAGGGTTATGGTTATGTAGTGTCAAAATGAAGTGCATATTTCAAATGAGTGCAATCAGAAGCCCGAAAATGCATCATTTCTCAAATTGAAAGTATTTAACCCCATGGGTCCATTTTGAGGGTTATGGTAATGTAGTGTCAAAATGGAGTGCATGTATCAAATCAGTGCAATCAGAAACCCAAATTTGAAATCAGTGCAATCAGAAACCCAAAAATGCATCATTTCACAAATTGAAAGTTTTTGGCCCCAGTGGTTCATTTTCAGGGTTATGGTAATGTAGTGTCAAAATGAAGTGCATATTTCAAATGAGTGCAATCAGAAACCCAAAAATGCATCATTTCTCAAATTGAAAGTATTTGGCTCCATGGGTTCATTAACGGGTTATGGTAATGTAGTGTCAATGGAGTGCATATATCAAATCAGTGCAATCAGAAACCTAAATTTGAAATCAGTGCAATCAGAAACCCAAAATTGCATCATTTCACAAATTGAAAGTTTTTGGCCCCAGTGGTTCATTTTCAGGGTTATGGTAATGTAGTGTCAAAATGGAGTGCATATATCAAATTGGTGCAATCAGAGACCCAAATTTGAAATCAGTGCAATCAGAAACCCAAAAATGAATGATTTCACAAATTGAAAGTTTTTGGCTCCAGAGGTTCATTTTCAGGGTTATGGTTATGTAGTTTTCAGGGTTATGTAGTGTCAAAACAGAGTGCATATTTCAAATCAGTGCAATTAGAAACCCACATTGAATCATTTCACAATTTCTAATTTTTTAAGCCCTGGGCATATTTGAAATGGCTACACTCAGAAACCCACAAATCCATCATTTTATGGTTTGAAAGTTTTTGGCCCAGGGGGTTCATTTTAGGGTTATGGTTATGTAGTGTCAAAATGAAGTGCATATTTCAAATGAGTGCAATCAGAAACCCGAAAATGCATCATTTCTCAAATTGAAAGTATTTAACCCCATGGGTCCATTTTGAGGGTTATGGTAATGTAGTGTCAAAATGGAGTGCATGTATCAAATCAGTGCAATCAGAAACCCAAATTTGAAATCAGTGCAATCAGAAACCCAAAAATGCATCATTTCACAAATTGAAAGTTTTTGGCCCCAGTGGTTCATTTTCACGGTTATGGTAATGTAGTGTCAAAATGAAGTGCATATTTCAAATGAGTGCAATCAGAAACCCAAAAATGCATCATTTCTCAAATTGAAAGTATTTGGCCCCATGGGTTCATTAACGGGTTATGGTAATGTAGTGTCAATGGAGTGCATATATCAAATCAGTGCAATCAGAAACCTAAATTTGAAATCAGTGCAATCAGAAACCCAAAATTGCATCATTTCACAAATTGAAAGTTTTTGGCCCCAGTGGTTCATTTTCAGGGTTATGGTAATGTAGTGTCAAAATGGAGTGCATATATCAAATTGGTGCAATCAGAGACCCAAATTTGAAATCAGTGCAATCAGAAACCCAAAAATGAATGATTTCACAAATTGAAAGTTTTTGGCTCCAGAGGTTCATTTTCAGGGTTATGGTTATGTAGTTTTCAGGGTTATGTAGTGTCAAAACAGAGTGCATATTTCAAATCAGTGCAATTAGAAACCCACATTGAATCATTTCACAATTTCTAATTTTTTAAGCCCTGGGCATATTTGAAATCGCTACACTCAGAAACCCACAAATCCATCATTTTATGGTTTGAAAGTTTTTGGCCCAGGGGGTTCATTTTAGGGTTATGGTTATGTAGTGTCAAAATGAAGTGCATATTTCAAATGAGTGCAATCAGAATCCCGAAAATGCATCATTTCTCAAATTGAAAGTATTTAACCCCATGGGTCCATTTTGAGGGTTATGGTAATGTAGTGTCAAAATGGAGTGCATGTATCAAATCAGTGCAATCAGAAACCCAAATTTGAAATCAGTGCAATCAGAAACCCAAAAATGCATCATTTCACAAATTGAAAGTTTTTGGCCCCAGTGGTTCATTTTCAGGGTTATGGTAATGTAGTGTCAAAATGAAGTGCATATTTCAAATGAGTGCAATCAGAAACCCAAAAATGCATCATTTCTCAAATTGAAAGTATTTGGCCCCATGGGTTCATTAACGGGTTATGGTAATGTAGTGTCAATGGAGTGCATATATCAAATCAGTGCAATCAGAAACCTAAATTTGAAATCAGTGCAATCAGAAACCCAAAATTGCATCATTTCACAAATTGAAAGTTTTTGGCCCCAGTGGTTCATTTTCAGGGTTATGGTAATGTAGTGTCAAAATGGAGTGCATATATCAAATTGGTGCAATCAGAGACCCAAATTTGAAATCAGTGCAATCAGAAACCCAAAAATGAATGATTTCACAAATTGAAAGTTTTTGGCTCCAGAGGTTCATTTTCAGGGTTATGGTTATGTAGTTTTCAGGGTTATGTAGTGTCAAAACAGAGTGCATATTTCAAATCAGTGCAATTAGAAACCCACATTGAATCATTTCACAATTTCTAATTTTTTAAGCCCTGGGCATATTTGAAATCGCTACACTCAGAAACCCACAAATCCATCATTTTATGGTTTGAAAGTTTTTGGCCCAGGGGGTTCATTTTAGGGTTATGGTTATGTAGTGTCAAAATGAAGTGCATATTTCAAATGAGTGCAATCAGAAACCCGAAAATGCATCATTTCTCAAATTGAAAGTATTTAACCCCATGGGTCCATTTTGAGGGTTATGGTAATGTGGTGTCAAAATGGAGTGCATGTATCAAATCAGTGCAATCAGAAACCCAAAAATGCATCATTTCACAAATTGAAAGTTTTTGGCCCCAGTGGTTCATTTTCAGGGTTATGGTAATGTAGTGTCAAAATGAAGTGCATATTTCAAATGAGTGCAATCAGAAACCCAAAAATGCATCATTTCTCAAATTGAAAGTATTTGGCCCCATGGGTTCATTAACGGGTTATGGTAATGTAGTGTCAATGGAGTGCATATATCAAATCAGTGCAATCAGAAACCTAAATTTGAAATCAGTGCAATCAGAAACCCAAAATTGCATCATTTCACAAATTGAAAGTTTTTGGCCCCAGTGGTTCATTTTCAGGGTTATGGTAATGTAGTGTCAAAATGGAGTGCATATATCAAATTGGTGCAATCAGAGACCCAAATTTGAAATCAGTGCAATCAGAAACCCAAAAATGAATGATTTCACAAATTGAAAGTTTTTGGCTCCAGAGGTTCATTTTCAGGGTTATGGTTATGTAGTTTTCAGGGTTATGTAGTGTCAAAAACAGAGTGCATATTTCAAATCAGTGCAATTAGAAACCCACATTGAATCATTTCACAATTTCTAATTTTTTAAGCCCTGGGCATATTTGAAATTGCTACACTCAGAAAACCCACAAATCCATCATTTTATGGTTTGAAAGTTTTTGGGCCCAGGGGGTTCATTTTAGGGTTATGGTTATGTAGTGTCAAAATGAAGTGCATATTTCAAATGAGTGCAATCAGAAACCCGAAAATGCATCATTTCTCAAATTGAAAGTATTTAAACCCCATGGGTCCATTTTGAGGGTTATGGTAATGTAGT
>OZ038459.1:20795344-20880515 GCA_964036195.1 Sphaerolaimus hirsutus
ATTCAGTGTCGACAAATTACAAAACATTCACCCAGATAATCACCAGCCACAGGTTGTTTTTAAACACCATTTTTCAGAAGAAATAGGTACGGTAGTCGGAAAATGATGACGGGCGCGTGAACTCACACAAAGTTGGAAAATGATGACGCTCCTACGGTAAGTGTCAAACAATGGCAAACGTCACCGACGTAAATGTCTAGGTTACCAGGCGCTATGCAGCGACTGACAGATTGGCAACTGTGATTTGGTCGACGCGACGCTTCAAATGTCACTAGTCTAGTAGGTTCTAGAGCTGGTGCAATACGTAAATACTGTATTTCCTCGAAATACCCCCCCCCCCTTAAATTAACCGCTCCCCCTTGAAATACCCCCAGGTGTTTTCCAGCTGAGGAAAAAATAAACCCCCTCGAATTACCCACAGTCTGGAATAAGGTACATCATGTATGCGAGGGACATGATGTATTTATTGCTGCCATTTTGCATCGCAGTTACACATAGGGTGTCAGATTTCTGTTTTCCGTTTTCCGTTTCTGTTTTTCCAGCTCATTTTCCGTTTTCCGGCTAAATTTTCAGTTTTTCTGGCTTTTTTTCCATTTCTGGCTAAATTTTCTGTTTCTCCACTTTTTTCCATTTTCCACCTCATATTCCTTTTTTCCGGCTCAACTGTCTGTTTTCTGTTTCAGCCAAACTGGTAAACATGCATGCAGGTTTTCAATTATGTTAATTTTTTCCATTTTCCATCAAAATTTCGGCAATTTCCACCAATTTCAGCAAATTTCAGGAATTTTCTTCCGTTTTCCAGCAAAATTTCAGCAATTTTTTCTGTTTCCGTGCAGATTTCATTTTTCTGTTTCCGGTTTTCCGGCTTTGTTTTCTGGCTGCTGAAATTTTTGTTCCGTTTCCTTTTCCGTTTTCCGGCAAGTGCAAATTGTGCAAGTGTTTCTGTGTTCTCCAAAAAAAAACTCATTTGAGTTTCTGTGTTTTTCAAAATTGTTGAGTTACCGTGTTTCTGTATTAAACAAACACACTGAAACTCAATGAGTTTCCGTATTTGATATGTGTGTTTTTGCAATCGTTGGTCACTACTCAATAAAATGTTTAAAATGTTGTTTGCTATTGCGCACAAAGTCAGCATTCTCAGCAGACTGTAAATTCATTTGAAAGTTGGATAAACACACTTAGAAAAGAAAAAATCATGAACTCAAACTATCAATAGAGTAAATTCACAATAACATCGAATTTAGAGTCACACCTCATCACTCACATATAAAATGTCAAATAGCAGAACCAAATTTTAACAATTCTTAAATAGAGTTTTAAGTCTAAATTGATACATTCCCCCGCACTGTGGAAAAGTACCAATATTGCATTTAAATCGACTATAACAGATTTTACAGTTGACGACCGGGTAAGTTGGCAAAGTGCCAAATCACCACCAACGGCTACATGACAATCTACAGAGTGCATCCGATGTAACACAGTTCACTTCGATTGTGGTGGTTGTGGTGGTGGCACCGTAGTTGTGGATGGTGGCACCGGCTCGGCCATGGTAGTTGTGAATGGTGGCGTTTCCCAGTTCACTGTGGTGCTTGGTTCCATCGGTGGTCCCGTAGGAATGGTGGTGGTTATGACGCTCATGCGCTTGCCCACTCGCCGCAGTCGCCTGGCTGGCGCTGTGGGCATATAGGTATGTTTCGAGTAAACGTAAAGACGTTAAGGTAAACAAGTATGGTCACTAACGAGGCAAACCCTCTCGAAAAAAAATCTTTTTACCTAAGTGTTTTTTTTCTAAAACGAATTTTCGAATTTGGAAGTTTTTCTGAAAATAGTTATTGAATTTTCGAATTTTCGCATCTTTTTGATGACCTTTCGAATTTTCAAATCTTTTTAATAACTTTGCATTTTTTACTTTGCTACTAATTTTTTGCATTCAATTATTGCATTTTCTAATTTTTCCCGTGCACAATTGCACATACCTAATATACCGTATATCCTTGAATAAGACTCCCCCCCCCCTTGAAAAATACCCCCCTTGAATAACCCCCCCCCCCCTGTTGGCCAGGTGAGGAAAAAATAACGCCCCCCCCTTGAATAACTCCCCCCTCTTCAAAAAGTCCCCCCTCTGGATCGATGAGCAACACACGAAAATGAAAACGAGACAAACAGAAAAATAAAGCTATGTCTGGGCTGATTCATCGAATGGGGTTTGGTGTGTGAAACGAAAAATACAAAAGAATGTTAGCCTATGATATTTTTAGGTTTAGATGATTGAACACGAATTTTTAAGACGGATACATTGTTTTGTTCGTGTTGAACTGGTCATTTTCTGCATTAGATGTGTTGACGGAATGCATACAAACAATGAATAAAGTGAAAGTTTTCCTGGAAGTTCTGAGGAAAAAATAACTCCCCCCCGTTGAATAGTACCCCCCTTGAATAACTCCCCCCTCCAAAACCTCTGACGAAATAATAACGCCCCTGGGGTCTTATTCAAGGATATACGGTAGGTTGAATGTTCTGCCGCTACAAAAAGGTCCATGGGCAATTGATGTTTTGAATTGTTTTTCTGCATTTTGCACTCATGTTCAACCAAAAATATCCCAAAAGTTCAAAAATTTGAAAACATTTTCGAATTAAAAAAATAAATAAATCGATTTTTAAGTGTTTTTTCTGGTGGTCTAATAAAAATTCAAAAACTACAAATTAATTGGGAAATACGAAAAGGTTTTCAAATTTTCGAATTTTTTCCCCATCGTTAATGGTCACAACGAGAACGAGTGTTCGCCGAACCAAAACAAGCGAAACGTACCCACACCACAACAAGCAGGGCGCACAGGCACAGCAGAACGAGTGTCACCTTCGACATGGTTACTGTATTTCAAAATGTGGAATTTGAAAATTTTATTTTTTAAGGATTGTTGAAGAGACGAAATGGATTTCAATTGGGCTTTCCTTTGGATGGGATCCATTTTTATACTGTACCGGGCCGAACACCAGAGTTGTAAACACAATGTTATTTTTTTAAAGCGTAAGCATAAACATAAATATACTTTTCAAATTCTGAGTATTTATACTAAAGCAACAGGTATTTTGAATATACCCAGGAAAGCGTAAAAATGTTTTAGAGAGTGCAGTCGCTGCTGAGCAGCAGAAAACACTGTTTCTACTTTTAAGTAGAATAATTAGGTAATCATTTCTATGCATAATTGGAGTCTCAGCGTCACACAAGTCTGGCGTTGCTTACTTCTCTAACCCTGATTTTGTGATGTCAATGACAGTGACTTTGTCATCGGAATCCATTTTAAAAGCCACAAATTACAAACGATAAATACCTTATTACCTCTAATATAGGGTATACCCATGTGAATTTCGTCAGTTTTTTTCGGCATTTTGGTATACCTTATATTAGAGGGTACCTTTATTAGAGGTATTGAAAAAAATGTATGATCTGAGGTGGGAATTGAGGTATACCTTAAATTGTTTTCGTCAGATTTTTCAAACATATTACCAAAAGTGAACAACAACACAATTCATTTGATCAAACTGGAATGTAATGAAATTGGTGAACCAGGCCTATACACGTTGCACAGAATTGTCTGAGTGCCCTTCGGCACCCATTTTCTTCGTTTTACGCCATGTTTGGCAACTGTTTTTACGATTTTATGCATTTTGGCATGCAGCCAGCTGTGTCTTATAAATATTAGAGGTATACCTTATATTTGTTTTGTCACATTCAAAAAGGCCAAAAGGTATACCTTATATTAAAAGGTACCTTATATTAGAGGTATACCTTATTTTGGAGGTAATATGGTACATATTTAATGTATTGGTGTTTTTATATTCACAGATCTTCACCTAAATATTTTCCCCGTATTTTCAGTGCAAAACTGCATATATGTGTGCAGTAATTTTTAAAATCCACAGACAACATGCTAAGGCTAGAACAACGTTACAAAGCGTAAGTACATTGAAAGCGTAAGCATAAGCGTAAGTATAAATGCCCAAATTCTCAGGTATTTCGGGTAAGTGTAAATATACATTCGCAACTCTGCCGAACGCATGAACATCGAGAGTGTTTATTTAGCTGCAGATCTGTGTTAGTTTTATTTACTTATGGTATGGGCCGTCTCAGCTTCGAAAGCGATTCAAAATTTGTCGAATGTTATCTTTAATTGATGTTTGCATAGGTAGTTTTTCAGTGTGCATGGGTGGAAAATGTGTGGATGTATGAATTTATTTTCATTGATTTTTGATAAACTCAAAATACAAAGCATTATTTTTAGAATCAATCATCAAACAATCATTGGCTTTCACGGCTGCGGCGATAAAGTACCTTGGTACCGTATTTCTTCTAATAGAAGGGCGCCCTTCTATTTTTTCATCAACTTTTTTACCTGCCCTTATATTGGAGACGCCCTTCTATTGGAGACCGCCCGTCTATTGTTTTCATCAACTATTCAGCCAATCTTTTTTAAGTTATGCTAAGGTTTTTAATAGTGTTACATCACAGACAGTTCATAGAATGGGTGTAAATACATACCTAGAATTCATTCCACATTTGATGTTAAAATAGCGCGAAATCAATGGACCAAAGCCATTAAATCACAGCGTCCGCGTATATTTTATATTTTTAGCATTTGGCACAATTCCAGCACTTTGTGTACCTTCTATTGGAGACTGCCCTTCTATTTATTTCGTGGGCCAAATTAAGTCGAAAAAGTGTACCTTCTATTGGAGACGCCCTTCTATTGGAGATCCGCCCTTCTATTAGAAGAAATACGGTATTTGATTTTTGATGACGATATGTTCGTCAAATTCTATTTATTCTGGCATACAAAATCGGATTTAATACAATAGACCATGCACCGAATGGAATATATTCGGTTCAAATTCGAATTTGACAACTTACGACATTTGTACCTAAAGGCTATAACATTGTATCGTTTCATGTCCACCAAGTTCAAACTGCTAGCGGATGTAAACACACTTTGCTTCTAATCACTGCATAATGCTTCTAAGACTCAATCAAACTGATGCATTTACAAAACACAAATCAGGGGTCGTCGGCGACGTGCCTGGCGTAGGTGGGCACATTGTCGTTGATGGCGGGCGCGGGGTACAGCTTGCACTGCTGCAGCGCCGAGCTGAAGTCGAACGACACGCACAAGCCGTGTCTGAAGCACATACAAAGTACATAGAATTATTGAGTTTTCAAATTTCCGGTTCTTTTCAGATTTTCTACATTCAAAATATTTAAATCGTTTCACTACTTGGAAAAAGTTTTTATATTTTATCATGTTTTTACTTATTTGCTGCTTTTTACACTGTGCAGTGAAGTTGTCATGAAAATATTGTTGGACAATTTATTTTTATTTCTCTGGTAAAAATCGATAGAAAATTTTGTATTAAGCATAATTGAGAAGCTGAAAGATCAGTTTGGATTGGTTGTTCTGCATTTGTGCTGACCGAAACCACAAGTGCAAAAAGTGCCAGAAATACAAAAAGCACACCTGGTGCCAGTTCCGCAAGTGGAAAAGTTAAGAGTTGAGTTGAGTAAAATGACAAATGGCATGTTAAGAGCAAAGTTAATGATAAATGATGAGTTGAGAGAGAAGAGTAAAGTTGAATGACAAATGATTAGTTAAGAGATAAGAGCAAAGTTAAGAGTCAAGCAAGTGTATCCAAATCTTATTTTTTGTATCCCAATCTTATGTTTTTTTGTATCCAAATCTTATTTTTCGACATAAAATGTGGATACAAAAACATAAGATCTGGATATGAAAAAATAAGATTTGGATACACTTGTTTGACTCTTAACTTTACTTTTATCTCTTAACTAATCATTTGTCATTTAACTTTACTCTTAAATTTACTCTTGTCTCTTAACTCATCATTTATCATTTAACTTTACTCTTAACTTGCCATTTGTCATTTTACTCAACTCTTAACTGTTAACTCTTAACTTTTCCACTTGCGGAACTGGCCCCTGAGCTCAGATTTTCTTTCATTTTACTAATAAAATAGGATGTAGAATGTTTGATTTGAACAATGGCTATGTAAACCTACCACTGCCACACATGCTCATATAAATATTTATGTCATCACTTAACCCTTAATATCTACCTCCCCTTATAACACTAGTGCGTTCTAGATTACCTGGGACTGAATTTATACTGAATTTAGTTTATGTCAGGTGAATCACTAAATGGCTCAAACTTTATGCTTAGTAGGCAACATTTGCTGAAATTTTTTTGCTGGGCACAGAAAGGAAGTGTGCCAATATTGGGCAGATCTGAAATTCAATAACTCCAAAATAAAAAAAAATTTAGCATGGAAACAAGAATTTTCCCTGTATCTAGTTACCATGAACAAAAGCATTTTCAACATAACTTGAGCCTTTTTAAAGTGTCACAATTTTGCACATTTGGAACAATCAGAAACAATTGTTGGACTATCCCCAGCAAAAATTCTACAAGTGCATCCTGTATCCAGCAAAGTGTTGAAGTCCACACATTTTGTTGTATAATCGAGTACTTTTTCCCTGTAAAATGTAAAAGTGAGTACTTTTCCGCATAGAGTAAGTAGAAGTGGGTACTTTTTCATAGAAAATGTAAAAGCTATACATCGGTTACTTTACACCCTGCACGCGTGGTTCCCGCTGGAAGTGTGCCAACAATGGTTAACCCATCAGAGTTTCATAAAAAAGATGACAAAATTGATTGTAGTTATAATGTTATTCATTAACATATTCACATCGATGAATTTTTTTCATATTTTTACGGAAATCGCATGATTTAATAATCATTGGCACGCTTCCAACACGAGACATAAATCAGTGCGAGGGCAGAGTATCACGTACGCCCAGTATACTACTTTTTACATGGGAGAAATTTTTACACTGGAAGGCACCACAGATGTCATTTTCAATTATTATGTAGCTTTATATAGGAAATTAATATGATTTCTTCAAGATTTCTCTATAGTAGAAACAAAATACATTTTTACATTTGTACTTTTAAAAAGTATGCATACAGGTGAGTACAGGTACTCTCTCCAAAGTATCCCTAAATATGTAAATGTACCCACACAATGCTCAAGTATATGTATTTTTCAAGTAAATGAATATACATTCTAACAACTGTGCCATCTGCGCCAAAAACTGATTGTCCCGAAATTTCTGGAAGTAAATAAATAAAAATGCGGTATCTTGGATTGTCTGCTAAAAACAGACGCCGGTTATCCACGATAATAGTGTACCGATCCCGAAATCGTAATCACCTCGCAGCCATGTGACCTTGGATGCCTGCCGTTCGAAAAAAAGCGTGCCTCCGCCGTCCGGCTGCTACAGATCGATAAAGTGACCGCGATCGATTTTACCTGTAACGTTTGCACGCGTAGAAATGCATGCTGGTGTTACATGCGCAACCGTGATCGCTGCCAAAATGACAGAATTTTCGCTCGGAAGACACTCAGTGATATTTCACCAGTGACACGGTGGGCCTACAGAGTAGCAATTCCATAGAAACTCCATGGCGATACTCTTAACAAATTTATAATCACTTATTTATTGTGCCATCCATTTCATTCAATGCATTTCATTCACCGGCATTTGCGGCGTGCGTCAAGGATATAAGAATACGAAAAGCGCTATAAATAGAGTACACAATAAATTGGATACAAAATGTCGATGATCCAAATAAAATATTATCATATTTGCAAACATAAAACGCGTTGAAAAGAGCGGGTGAATAGATGTTTCTTTTATACATGTGTACCGTATTTCCTCGTAGTAACCCCATCGAATTGACCCCAAGAAATACCCCCTGGTCTGAGCGACCTGTGGAATAATAACCCCCCTAAATACCCCCCTCGAATAAACCCTCGTCAAAATTTGCGAAATAATGAACCCTCTGGGTCTATTACGAGGAAATACAGTATGTTTATGTCGCTTTTAAATTGATTTTCAAATTTTTAATTGAACAGAAGATCATAAAATGCATGCATTACTTCAAACAGATTAATCTAGAAGGACCCCCTCCAATATGTATATATGCCAAGAAGAGTGATATGAGAGTCATTTGTAGCATTGGCGACGTAAGTGCTTGTACGCTTGTGAATGTCACAAGCGTAATTTTTGGTGTCACAAGCAGAAATTTCACTGTCACAGTGTGACATTCACAAGCATGTATTGTACAAACAAGAGCGAAAGCACAAAATTAGCTCAAAATCGCTAAAATTTGCTCCATTTTGCCAATTTTTACCTTTATAATCACTATTTTCATCGATATACATGATTATATTTTGCCAATTTAATTTATATTGATAGCGATTTCGAATTTTTTGGCTGGCTGCCTACTTTGCATAAAGGCTCCGATAAAAAGGTGTCACAAGGTGAAATTTTGGCTAATGTGAATGTCACAAGCGCAAATTGGGACCTTGCGCCGCCCATGATTTGTAGTATTGACTTCTTGACAATAAAAGCCTAGGAAAACAAACATCCAACATTTATCGCTTGGATGTAAACAGTGAAAAGTCTTTGCTATCAATCGAGACACATTCAGGGGTCATCAGTGATGGGTCTGGCGTAGGTGGGCTCATTGCCGTTGGCGGCGGGCGCGGGGTACAGCTTGCACTGCTGCAGCGCCGAGCTGAAGTCGAATGACACGCACGCGCTGTGTCTGAGCCGTGAGGCAAATGGTGCTGCTAGTGCCAAAGCTAGCTGTCAGTGCAAATTGGGACAAGTGTGACGCGAACTGACTTGAGACAGTGCCAGGCGCACTCCCTGCCCGCATATGCTTCATCTGCGAACTGGGGGCCGCTCAGGGTGCTCAGGGGGGTCGCGTCGCTCTGCACCCCCGGCGCCCCACGCTGCGTAGGTCTGTAGGTGGCCATGGCTGGTGCATCTGTAAATTCAGTGTCACATCACAGCTCACTTCAATTTCCGGGAGTGGAAAAAATTTCCATTTCCGTTTTTCAGCCATCGTTATTTTCGACACCATTATATGCCATACGTAAATAAACAGCGTTCGGAACAGGTCCGGCAGTCAGTTTCTGACCGGACTGCTGTCGCCATAACTCCCGCTGTGGGGGGGAATTAAGAGATGAAATTTGGGTGGGACGTAGCCGACATTGCCCCCCCCCCTACTATACTCCAACGCAGGGGCGACGGCGACCCCCCACAGTGTGGGTTGCCGTATACGCGCAAAATTTTTTTACAGATTTTCGCTGTCCGCGTCAAGTCCGGCACCCAGTGGTTTTTCATCACTTCGGGTGCCATCACTTTAGAAAAGCGGACACGAAATAGCTGAAATTTTGGGGGGTTATCGTCAACATCCTGTGGCACCATCGACTCACCAAAAGTGTCGCTCACTGCGTATACCGCGCTGTTTTTTACAGATACAGTGTACGCATCAGGTCCAAGACCAACTTGCGTTTCACTGAGCCAAATTCACTTTAAATAAATTTTTGATTAGACACTTGAAAAGTTGGTTTAGGATGCCCTCTAGGGAAGGGTTGAAGGTATAAAATTGCATAAAAAACCTTACCCCAAAAATGCCCCACTAAGGAATTTTAATGGGGGTGAATGTGATGTAGTCATATATGACATCATCACCATACAAATTTGTACTGTGATGATGTCATACGTGATGTCAGAACAGCAGAGTTGCGAAAGTGTATTTACACTTACCCGAAATACCCGGGTAAATGGGTATTTATATTTACCCTTACACTTACACTTTTATAAAATACCCATACACTTTTTTTACACTTTCCTGGGCAAAATACCCGGATACAGAAAGTGTATTTTTTTCTTTCAGATGGCCCTGTTTGAAGCATTTGAGGAAGCATAAAACTGGGTCATGTACAAAAAATAACTGCACAGTGCACACATGCAGTGATGCATTGAATGTAAAAAATATGGCAAATGTACAAACGTGCACCAGCTCCAACCTTTGATCAGTACTCATGGTATTCTACAGTTTCATCATACTTTGTAAAAAGGACAAGATCAATTTCACCTGCTGGACCTGGCTTTTGCACAGACATTATTGCTGTATGTCCATTCTTGTATTTAAACAGTGTGTATCACATAGCTCAATCAGTAAAATATCAACACTGAAGACGTGCCATTATTACGCAAATTTGTTACAGTCTAAAATGTTTCATACGGCTGTTCATACAGCAGTAAAATGTGAACTAATGCATGAAAATGATAAATAAATTGATCTAAAGGTGAAAACAGTGGTGTTTTCTGATGCTCAACAGTGAGAGCTCTTTCTAAAAAAAATTTTACACTTACACTTTTTTTACACTTTCCTAGGTATTTTAAAAATACCTTACACTTACAGTATCCATACTCAAAATTTGGAAAGTGTATTTACACTTACACTTACACTTTCCAAAAATACCGGTATTTTAACAACTCTGCAGAACAGTCACCCCCATTAAAATTCCTTAGTGGGGCATTTTTGGGGCAACGTTTTTTACGCAATTTTATACCTTAAACCCTTACCTAGAGGGCATCCTAAACCAACTTTTAAAGTGTCTAACAAAAAAATATATTTTAAGTGAATTTTTAGGATGCAACTGTAGGGGCATTGCTAAAATTTCGCTTAACAGGTAAGCTCACTGCATTGTACAGTATCGTATGGGTCTGTAGAATTGTAAAACTGCATTACATGACTGCATTGAGCATTTTTGAAAAAATTTATAGGGTGCCGGACCTGATGCAGACAGCACATTTATTAAAAACGCGTTATACCCGCGAGCGACATCTTTGGTCGGTCGCCGGCGCCCGCCATTTAGTGTACAGTAAGGGGATGGGTGTCGGCTATATCCCCCCAGTTTCAGCTTTGTCCTGTCCGCGTTTCTGGAGTGATGGCACCCGAAGTGATGAAAAACCACTGGGTGCCGGACTTGACGCGGACAGCGAAATTCTGTAAAAATTTTTGTGTGTATACGGCGACCCACACTTAGGGGGGTCGCCGTCGCCCCTGCGTTGGAGCATAGTAGGGGGAGAATGTCGGCTTCCTCCCACCCAAATTTCATCTCTTAATTCACCCCACAGCGGGAGTTATAGCGCCAGCAGTCAGGTCAGAAACTGACTGCCGGACCTGATCCGAACGCTGTTTACTATCTCTCGCTCTATTTGACGCATGGCAAGACACATAAACCTGAGCCATTTTCCAAGGCTATTCTGCCCCAACCAACAAAACCTATTTACGTTTACTCAATAAATATGGATACTCTAGTGCTGCACGTTTACGTTTCTTCCCAAAAAATACCAGTACTCAGTTACTCGCATACTTTCAACGTATTTCGTACGGAAAACCTATTTCAAACAGGCTTTAATAGGCTTTTTCAAGGTATAAAGGAAACAAAAGGATAGTAAAGTTAAATATAGGGTAAAAATATCGAAAATAGCATGTAATAAGGCAAAAACAAATAAACTAGTGCATTTGATGGTTAAAAAGTTCAGAAATTGATTATTTCGTGTGAAAATCGAAGCAACATTTCTCAAAAATACCCACTTTTACATTTTCCAGGGACAAAAGTAATTTAATCACATTTACACATTAGTAAAAGTAAAAAATAGACAATTTACGTTTTCTGTACTCACCTGTGAGTAAAAAATAAATGTTTTTGTTTTTGTTAACTTTTGAAAAAGTTCAGTACTTTTAACAACTCTGGCCCCAACCAGCCTTTGACGCACAGAGCACTGTGTTTTGTCTGAGGGGACACCTGCGATGTAGTTCCCGTGCCCACGTTGAGTAGTGCTGTGACTGCTGTCACCGCTGAAAAGTGACAAGTTTGAAGTGGGCCTGAGTTTTTTATCAAATCCAATGGTGCTTTAGTTTCCGACATATTTTGCAGATAGGGATGAGAGAGTACAAAGTATGAGTTTATTTATGAATCCATGGTGAAATACAATATACCGTATTACCTCGAAATACCCCCACGGGGTTTATTATTTCGCCAGCAAAATTTGAGGGGGGGGATAATTCGAGGGGGGGGGGTTTATTCGAGGGGGGTCTACTTCGCCAAAAAATTTCAGAA
Organism: Sphaerolaimus hirsutus; assembly: GCA_964036195.1. Taxonomy (NCBI): domain Eukaryota; kingdom Metazoa; phylum Nematoda; class Chromadorea; order Monhysterida; family Sphaerolaimidae; genus Sphaerolaimus; species Sphaerolaimus hirsutus. Next base: position 20,807,402 of record OZ038459.1, read on the forward strand.
ATTCCCCATACTCAGACGTAGAAAAATCAAACAATTACATAGATGTATATGTGTTTATAGGATGGATAACTGTATATACACATAAACCCTTCCTTAACATCACTCAATCATCAGTTTAAACGTGTGTTCCGCATTGTACAGATCACATACTGCGGTATTTGTCATGTACATTCTCTTTACACTCAATTTTAGGGGGTATTTCGAGGGGGGGTTTATTATTTCATCAGCCGAATTTTTGGGGGGTATTTCGAGGGGGGGAGGTTAATTCAAGGGGGGATAATTCGAGGTAATACGGTAAATATAATATTGGAAAACTCCCGTAAACTCATCCCATAATTTGGAAACTCCCGTAAACTCAGCCCCTAATTTGTAAACTCCTAAACACTCAGCCCCTAATTTAGCAAACTCCCATCAACTAAACTAAGCATAAACTAATCATCTAAGCATCTAATTTGTCAACCAGTGTCAACACAGTCTCTTATTTTTAACTCCTGTTAACTCAACCCTAATTTATGGGGATGGTCCGGCCGTAAAGTAAACCCGGCCGTAAAGTAGAGGGTGCTACTTTAGTTTTGTACCTATGAGTACAGGTGAAAGCGAGAGTCGTCGCTTTCCCTACCCATCGCGAATTCTATAATTTCCAATGTTATTTTACGCTATTTTTCCAGCCGTTTATATTCGTGTGAGTGATTTTTTGCTTTTTATGCACTCAAAAAATGTTCTCAATCACGTTTTATGTACTTTCAAAGTACGCGAGTAAGTGAGTACCGGTATTTTTTCGGGAGGAAACGTAAACGTATTTACGCAGCACTCGAGTATACGTATTTATCGAGTAAACGTAAATACGTTTGTACAACTATGCCTTACGGCCGGATTTACTTTACGGCCGGGTTTACTTTACGGCCGAGTTCTCGCCCTAATTTATCAACTCTCATCAACCCGACTATAATTTGTAAACTCAGCCCCTAAATCAACTCGTGTCAACACAGCCCCTTTAAACTCCTGTAATTTCAACCCTAATTTATAAACACCATCAACTCCACACTAAATTGTAAACTCAGCCCCTAAAAACTAAAGTCAACCCCCTATACATGTGCAATTGACATTCTTGGAATAGCTACTCTGCCATCTATAAACCCTGTTTGTCAAGATTGTAAAGGTCATGTGTGGAAAGGACATTTTGTGCTAATAAACAGTGACTGCATTGTGTGTAAAAACACACACGAATCAGGCAGAATAGAGCTGTGATTGTGCCTCCTATCTTTTACATTAGGCATTCTTTGCATGCAATTCATTCACAAACATATACATTCAGATGGGTGACGCCAAGACACAAAATTACACTAAAAACTGTGTGTTCCACAACTCACCCAAAATGTGGCCGTTTGGGTTGCAAACTTCAGAATAGGCGTCCTATGGAGTCTACTCTATTGTGTTAAAATTTCATTGCGATAGCTCAACTGTAGCTCAAGCTATCGCGTTTTTCCAGCGGCAACTGAAAATGCCCACCCCTGTATTTACAGCAATTTTTGGCTGGCTGCTAAAATCACAAAAGAACTCCAATAAAAAGGTGTCACAACACAAGGTGAAATGTTGGCTGATGTGAGGCTTAGCGCTGCGTATGGTTGGTGCTTATTACACCAGTAATCATAGCACCAGATTCATACTAGCCAGGCAGCAAAATGAAGGCAAACGTACCATCATATCTCACATCCGGCGTGAATAAATCTGAAATTCCACTGCTCACTCTTAGTGCATCCACTCTGCTGCAAGGCAATGTGGTACGGCGACAGTATGGATTTGTCCCCCTTGTATGGCTAAAGCAACGGCACCTGTTTAAAAACGCGCCAATTTTTATGCTATGCAGCAAGAGCCTCTGCTCACAGTGAAACTACAGGTATTTGTTTAGTTGTTGATTTCCGAGCTGTCTGTATTTCTAATTTATCAAGAAGTTGACAAATTCATTTTCCTCTGAAAAGTTGACACTTTATTATCAACATTTGGAACATTACGGTGAGCACGAGAGAGCACTCGCAGCTGCCATTTTTATTGGTTAAATTTAGGAAGTCAATTTCTGTCATCACCATGCACGCACACACCTGTCACTGCCGGCCTGCAGACATTGCCGTGCGCATTCATCAGCAGTGGGTGTTGATATCATTGGTAGAGTGAAAGCATCTTTGAGGTATCGCACTTCCGTGTGTATGGCAGCAGAGACAGATGTGGGCTGCAGGGCTGGTTCCCGCTCTCTGTACTCGCAGATGCCCTGGTGCCTGCATGATGGCTAGGGTGTCAAATTCCAATTTTACTGTCACATTGTGACAGTCACAAGCGTGTATTGTACACACAAAAGTGAAAGCACAAAATTACCGTATTACCTCGAATCATCCCCCCCTTGAATTAACCCCCCCCCCCTCGAATTAACCCCACCTCAAAATGGGCTGGGGAAAAAATAAACCCCCCCCTCGAAATACCCCCCCCCCCTTCGGAATGATGTGCGTCATGTACATAATAAATACGTCATGTATGCAATGTACATGATGTACCGTATTACCTCGAATTATCCCCCCCCTTGAATTAACCCCCCCCTCGAATTAACCCCCCCTCAAAATCGGCTGGGGAAATAATAAACCCCCCCCCTCGAAATACCCCCCCCCCCTTCGGAATGATGTACGTCATGTACATAATAAATACGTCATGTATGCAATGTACATGATGTATATTACTGTTTATCTGTATTGCAGCTACACATGGACATGTTTGTGTAGCTAATCTACGTTTTTATGTCCAAATATATCTTGTTTGGACACATTTATTACCTGTTTTGTGCATGCAAATGCCTACTATTTACTACGATCCTCACGAAAATTTCTGACGAAATAATAAGACCCCCCCTCGAATAAACCCCCCCCTCGAATTAACCCCCCCTCAAATTTTGCTGGCGAAATAATAAACCCCCATGGGGGTATTTCGAGGTAATACGGTATATTACTGTTAATTTGCATTGCAGCTACACAAAGAGTAGTTTGTGTAGGTATCTACGTTTTTATGTCCAAATATATCCTGTTTGGACACATTTATTACCGATTTTGGGTACGCAAATGCCTACTATTTATTACGATCCTTACAAAAATTTCTGACGAAATAATAACCCCCCCCCCCCCTCGAATAAACCCCCCCCCTCGAATTAACCCCCCCTCAAATTTTGCTGGCGAAATAATAAACCCCCATGGGGGTATTTCGAGGTAATACGGTAGTTTAAAATCGCTAAAATTTGCTCCATTTTGCCAATTTTTGCCTTTATAACCGCTATTTTCATGATTATATACACTCCTGGAAAAATGTCGTTGTCCTCCTGTTCAGGAACAAAGAAAATCAATGTCTACCCTGCTAACATGCAACCCATGTTGGGATATAAATGGGATGAATTATTCTAGAGTAAGGTGTCTTTATGCCACATGTCGATTTTTAGCGTTCTGGGTGCATTGCTGTTCATTTGACAGCCATCCAAAGTCAAATTTCAGGTGGAAAAATGTCTTTGTCCCTTTTGTGATAACGGTGAAACATATAGAAAAACATGGTCAAAGTGGTGAAACAAAGCAAAATCGTGTTAAAACGATGAATAAGATCTGCACTGCTCAAACATCTATCACTTTGCGAATTTGTATTCAAAATGATATACGCGGTGGCCTTGACACTTTGCACTCGCACTGATTTAAGCCTCACGTTAGAAGCATAACAATGATAATTAAAGCATGCGATTTTTGTACCAAGATTTAAAAATACAAAGCAAATATGTTAACATAAAACATTATATCAGCATTCTTTTTCAGCAATTTTTATGCAAATCAAGTGTGTTAAATATCATTGGCTCCAGTATCTCACGCTCATTGTGATTCCGCATCACGTTCACAGTCGTCAGCCGTCAGATGGCAGACAAATATCGAGCCGGCATGGTGCTTATTTTTGAATTTATAACAAAACGAAATGTTGGCACTTTGCCAGCTCATGGTTGCGCGTATTTATCCAAATGTAGAAAAAGCCAAAAAAAATCGCGGAAGGCACTCCCATTCACGGATCATGAAATGATGACTACCGTATTACCTCGAAATACCCCCATGGGGGTTTATTATTTTGCCAGCAAATTTTGAGGGGGGGTTAATTCGAGGGGGGTTTATTCGAGGGGGGGGGGGGTTATTCGAAGGGGGGGTCTATTATTTCGCCAGAAATTTTACAAAATTCCCCGTACTCAGACGTAGAAAAATACAACATTGTCAGAGGCGTATGAGTGTTTATAGGCATATACTACTGTATATACTCATAAACCCTTCCCTAACATCACTCAGTCATCGGTTTTAACGTGTGTTCTGCATAATACAGTTCACACACTGTGTTAGGTATTTGTTATGTACATACTGTTTACACTGTATTTGGGGGGGGGGGTATTTCGAGGGGGGGTTATTATTTCCCCAGCCCATTTTGAGGGGGGGGTTTATTCAAGGGGGGTGTTAATTGAAGGGGGGGGATAATTCGAGGTAATACGGTATATATGTGGGACAGAGGCCATATTTCTACTATGGAGGGTTGACATAATGACCCCCCTTATGTATGAGTTGCACCCCTCTGTGACACATATTTAATGTTTGGTTCACCATTGAACCAAAAAAATCAAAGGGACAGACATTTTTCCAGCAGTTTTCCAGCAGCTATTTTTAGACAATTTCAATTTTTAGGCAATTTTGGACATTTATGACTCAAGCAATTTCGACATTTTTGGCTGCCTGCCAACTTCACGTACATATGGGCTCTGATAAAAGAGGTGTCACAACTACAATGTGAAATTTTGGCTAATGTGAATGTCACAAGCTCAAATTGGGACCTTGCGCCATCTATGGTCAAGAGATTTTGAGTGAGAGAAACCACACCGCCAGTTGACAATTTGCTTATACTCGGCGGACCGCTAAGTATGCACAGAATCCTACCATAAATTGATGAACTCTTGTGATAAATTTTGTAATTAATTATTCCATGGTAAAAACGTAATAGGTATTATGATGAAAAAGCTGCATGATTCTTGGTTCATAATCCAGATGGGTTCTGGTAGGTTTCCATACTAAGTGCGATGTCTGCAGAGTATATACAAGGGGGGTAAGTCGAGAGGGGGTTCATTCAAGGGGGATAAGTCGAGGTAATACCGTATATGTCTATAGGGTCTTATACATGGCAGTTTTGTTACATTTTTCGACGTATGCACAGATTTCAAACAAAATTTTAGTAGTGGGATTTCCAAAAATTTGACGAAATAATAACCCCCCCCCTTGAAACACCCCCGCCCCCCTCGTTTAACCCCCCCCCCCTCAAAAATCTCACTCGGGTAAAAAACATTCGAGTAAATACGGTAATCATGTGTCACCTTCTATTGGGTGCCTGGGCATATGGTGCATCTACTATGCCACTGTAAGGAGGGTAAAACGCTGCAGCAGTAGTAACATCAAAAGGCCCATTTGGCTCGCCGATTGCCCATTTACTGATGATTCCGCTGTACAATTCCCCATTGACCTGCTCCATGTTGGTGCTGTTCAGCGCCAGGTGCCAGCCTCTGAGACTCACCCCTGATAGTTCCTGCGTAAAGTGTTGATTTTGCATTGTAATTAGCGTTCTAAAAATCTCTCAGAGATTTATGTTTAAAAAAGTTTAAAGCTGATGTAATGCCAGCAGATTGCAATGATGAAAATTAAAAATAGAATATTTCATAGATATCCTACAAATAAGCTTTTGAAGGCTAAAGGAACTGTTTGGTAGTGAGTAGTAAGCAATACGATCATAGCATTTGTTGTCATTGGTTTAGAAGAAATTATGCAAAATTCTAACATTTATGGCACCAAGCCAATAAATATAATCTGTGTTCCATCCACCAACAAGCTGTGCCACCACATCTGACAGCTGACTATCTATAGGCCAAGCCAGGTGCCCTATGTATCCTGGTATGTGACCTGCGTTTTTTTGGCATGCAAAAAGTGCATAAAATGTGGTCTTCAAATATTGTCCATCCTTGCTTAATTTCCCCAACAAACATCAACCAACAGTGAACCATTTCCAGACACCATTACTTTGTGATTCAGGTCAAAATGCTAGATTAAAAAAAATACCTAGTATTTATGATTTTACATCTTTTTAGCAATGGAGATATATAAATGAGATTTTGGTGCAAATTTCTATGAAAAAATCAACTTAAATTGAACTGATAACTTTCCCATAAGGTTGGTTGATAAAATGATACCCTGGGTAAATTCAAGGGTAAAACAAAAAAAATCTGATAACAAACCAGTGCACTTGTCAGCAACTTGGTACCAGTTTGAGCCAGTGACTCCCTCATCCCAAAACACATAGCACGAGCCATCGTGGAACACACTCGGCTTTCCAGTTACATTCGAGTTGCAGATACCTTCCAAAGTATCTGCACATAATTTGAGATTTAATTTGCATCAAATCAAATCAAATAGGTTTACTTGTCTCAGACCACAAAAGCCAAATGCAAGTAAAATACACAATACATACCCATCGACTACTCCTATTTGCGGTCCTAGTAGGTGAGTTTTCTGGCGCATTGTAAACATAGTTGGCAGGGAAAAATATAGAGAAAACACCTAATCTACTTACTACCTTACTATAGAGTGAGCGGCAGACAACATTGCCAAAAAAACACCGAAAAACAAAACACTCTAGCACCCCACGACCCGGGTTTGTCCACGCTTAAAACAATTGACAGCGTTTGAGCAAAAATAACAAAAATAGGAAAGGAAAATCAACAAGCTATAGTCTGATGTTAAGTGAAAATCATAATCGTCATTATAAAGTATCATTAGTCACAAAAGTCCAATTTTCATGCAGAGTTTTCCTCTTACTATTCCAGAGTTTTTTTTCCAACTATTTGCTTTGTTTGACATTATTGAGAACTGGTTTGCAAAATGCTGGATTCCCAGGATTGAATTGTTAAGTGAAATATTTCTCAATTGCTCGACATCTCTTACTTCATTTTGCTACTTATCAGACCTTTCCAAGTGTCACATTTATCACCTTTTTTCACTTTCCATCACTCCCATCATTACCAGAAAAGCATCATCAACATCGCGCGTTGTTGTGTCGCACACTAAAAACCTCAGAATTGTAAAAACCTTTGCAAATTAAATACAGGTTTGTACAGTGTAGGTATACATTGTTCTTCTAATTATCCAGAGTCAGCGTACTGGCTAACCAGGGTTCCCGCTCGCGAACGATGAACCGTCGCAGCTTTCCCCCCAGTTTTCCAGTACTCTGGCCAGATTACCCAGGTGTTGCGACGCATCAATATGTGTAAATCAATACGTTGCATGTGTAAATGTTTATGAGTTTATGTTAACAGAACTAACGATCTGGTAGAGGGGCGCTCTCGTTGTAGACAAAATATGCATCATTGTCAAGTGGAGTTATTAACGCAATTCGGTGGGAACCCTGCAAAAATTTACCATATTTCTGTGGAGCACAGAAAGTGTTTTCCTTCTATTGATTGGTATTTTTATGAAAAAACGGTAATTCGTCACAGTTTCTTCATTATGTAACGAAAAACTGGCTCCAATAATTTTTTATTTAACAATAATAATGTCAAAATTAATCAACAACACTAATAATAGGCACTTCTATAATTTAAGCAGCTTGACTCCACTTTAGCCACAACCACAGCCATTTGAATAATTTTTAAAACCACTTCTGCAACATATCTATATTAAACAATTTATCCAAGTAGCAGATACATAGCATAGCAGTGCAGTCACTTTTTATTCCCCCATTGATTTCACTGTAAAATATTTTCTGTACTCAGGTAAATACTTTTAAAAAGTATGCATAAAGGTACAAAAGAGTACACAGGTACTTTTTCAGAGGAAATGTAAACATCAGTACTTGAGTACTTTCAAGTTAATGTAAATATGGTTTAACAATTATGGTGGTAAAGTGACAATTTGTATACAGGGCCCAACAAAGGGGGGAATGCCCCCAGCTAACTCTAAGGAGAGTTTAGATAGTTGGAAGATATATGGTGGTTTATTTAATTAATCTGAATTCAGGGTCCTGAACGGAGTATAAACCATCAGGAAGAAAATGTCAAACATGTTCCAGCCTACATTTAGGCCAGCCTGCCTGAGCTTCTCGGCTGCGTGCTCGAGTGGCAGTTTGAACCAGGCCAACTTGGCACCGGGCCAGAGGAGTTGGCACTTGTCCCAGGCCTGCGTCCAGTTCAGCTGGTTGTCTGTGGTGCCGAAGTAGCACTGCTCGTCCATCAGCGCGCTGCCGGACACTCCCGCCTCTGCTCCCTTCGCTGCGCACTGCCCACCAAACACTGACCGCACCTTGTCTGGTTAGTAGAATGGTTCAGTTTCAGTGATACAAAACTGTCTTTATTGCAGGTGCATTCATGTCAAATCAAGCATTGTCCTTGATTATGTAAAATAAAAATAAAGTAAAAAAAAAATTTTGAGGTAAAGTGTAGACCTCTAGGGTTGCCTTGGTGCACCAATTGCTGCTCCACTGCTGCACTGACGCTGGCCACAACAAATACCACTTTTGCAAACAGCACACCCATGGTTGAATTTTTGGACATGTTTTTGCAAAATAATATTGCTTTGAGGGTGGTATTGGTCAGTGCCTACATCACGGTGTTTGGACTGTATGGTGTCATTCTATAATCCAAAATATGATGTTTCAAAATGGCTGGGACAGTGAAAAAATTTCAACTGAACAAAAATACATATTTGAGTAATTATGTATTGCATGTTCTTCAGAATTTTGTTATCACTATTCCTGTGTCAAATCTTACCGTATTTCTCCAAGTATAATTCCTGGGGTACTATACAAATTTGGGGTCTTTTTCAAGCACTTTCCAAGTGCTGTGCATAGTGCCCGGGCACTATGCAATTAACCTAATTTTACACCTAATATTTTTCTATAAAAAAAGCTGATGCCGATTCATGGTTGCATGAGAACGATACACTCAACCAGATACGTGCAACAGACACGCGTGCGCACCGCAATGCACCGCTTTTGAGGCACCACTTTCTTTCATACTTAGAACTACTTGAGGTACTTAAGTTTTCCATTTCCGCTTTCAGCAGGCAAATTTTTTCCGTTTTCATTTTCCGGCAAGTGCAAGCAATTTTTCAGTTTCCGTTTTTTGGCAAGTGCAAATTTTTTTCCGTTTCCGCTTTTTGCAGGCAAAATTCTTTCCTTTTTTGCATTTCCGCTTTCCGCAGGCAAATTTTTTCCATCGCCATTTCCGTTTTCCACCAAGTGCAAAAAAATTTCCGTTTCCTTTCCGTTTTCCAGCAAGTGCAAAAAATTTTCCGTTTCCGTTTCCGTTTTCCCTAAAAAAAGTTTTGTTGACACCCTATACTTAAGTAATCCGCTTTGTTTGCCAAAAATATTTTGTACTTTGTATATGCATGTAACTTTTACAATGTATACTGCTCCGGGCACTATTATTGGGGGCAATTATACTCGGAGACATACGGTAGTGATGTTCTTACCAATTATTGTACCGTACATCTTTGTAGATAAATAATTTTTTATATTTATTACCTCATGATAACTTTTATTATCAGAATACCAATATTTTTTTTTAGCTATTGTTACATTTGCGCTCAAAACTCACTGCCTCAGTTATTCCGGTACATACAAAGTGTCTACCCAATATTTGATGAGTGGCATGAATAATTTTCGCGATTCTAAGTTTTCTGTCATGTCGATGAGCCTTTTGGGCCTGAATTTGATAACTCAAATAAACACCTTCCCGGACAAGTTCACCACCCATTTTTTTAATTTCACTTCGAATGCAATATATCCGTCCATGGGGGTGTTATAAAGCCGAAACTTTGTATATATAAAGTTGTAAGACCCCTCTACTCCCCAACAATGGGGGAGGTGCAGTGACTCACTACAGGGTGGGTCGCCCTATATGCAACAAGTTTTTTGGCGTTTTTGGTGTCCCAAACAAGTTCACCACCCACTTGATTGGCTACACTACGAGAGCCATATCTCCAGCTGTGATGGCGGTATAAAGCTGAAATTTGGGGGATGTCTTGCCAACAACCCCCTCACAATACACCAGTGGGGCAGCTGCCAACGACCCACTAAAGCATGGGTCACTGCATATAAAGTTGACCATTTTCTAAAAACAGCCCAAGTGTCCCAAAACACGTTTATCACCCAACTGCATTGAAAAAATGTTGCAACAACATACCTAATGTGAAACTGAATCAGGTTGGTTGGAACACTAATTAAGCCAAAAAAAATTTTTTTCAGTAGGGCACCCACCCTGTCCCATAAACAATAGAATGAAAATTTAACTTTAAACCATTTTTTTGTTTCACACTTACAAAGTTGGTTTACAAAGTTCACTAGAGAATGGTCTAAGGTTCAAAGTTATGTAAACAACATAACCTCTAAAATGCCTCCATAAGGAAATTTACTTGGGGTGAATTCTATGAAGTCAAAATGATGTCATTTCAGGAACAAAATTTGACACAATTTTCACTTTTTCATTCACCCAAAATAAATTTCCTTATGGAAGCATTTTAGAGGTTATGTTGTTTACATAACTTTGAACCTTAGACCCTCCCCTAGTGAACTTTGTAAACCAACTTTTTAAGTGTGATACAAAAAATTGGTTTTAAGTGAAATTTTCAGTCTGCTGTTTATGGGACATGGTGGGTGCCCTACTGAAAAAAATTTTATGAGCAGAACTAGGGTTCAAATCTGATTCAATTTTTTATCAGGTATGTTCCCACAACATTTTTTTGTAATGCAGTTGAATGGCGAACTTGTTTGTGACACTTGGGCTGTTCTTAAAAAAATTATCAACTTTATATGCAGTGACCCATGCTTTAGTGGGTCGTCGGCAGCCGCCCCACTGGTGTATTGTGAGGGGGGTTGTTGGCAAAACATCCCCCAAATTTCAGCTTTCTACCGCCCTCACAGCTGGAGATATAACCTTCAAAGTGTAGCTAATCAAGTGGGTGGTGAACTTGCTTGGGACAACAAAAACGCCACAAAAAATTGTTGCATATAGGGCGACCCACCCTGTAGTGAGTCGCCGCACCTCCCCCCATTGTTGGGGAGTAAGGGGGTCTTGCAACTATATATATACAAAGTTTCAGCCTTATAACACCCCCATGGACGGAGATATTGCGTTAGAAGTGAAATAAAAAAATGGGTGGTGAACTTGTCCGGGAAGGTGTTTAATTGTAGCGGCGCTGGGACGATCCTTGATCAACTGAACACGATTTTTCTGACAGTCAAATAAAAACTCGGCGGACATGAAACGAGTCAGTTGTTTGGCCCTTGGTTACCAATGTTCATTAATTCAAACTTGAATGGACGGATTATATTCTGTTCACGATGCAATTGATTCAATCTGACTTTTTATGCGACAGCGATATGAGTTTGATAGGCTTATGGTTATAGAAAGTGCGATTGTAAAGTCTTAGGTCAGATCTAATCGTCGCAGCCCCGACAAATTCCTCCAAAAAAATACGTGTGAATTTGGACCACATCCAAGTTGCTTGCGTTTCATATAAACCCCTGAAAAAATAAACCCCCCTGGGGGTACTTCGAGGAAATACAGTAGATCAAAATGATCAAACAAAAAGTGGACTGCAGAGTTGTTAAAATACCGGTATTTTTGGAAAGCGTAAGCGTAAGCGTAAATACACTTTCCAAATTTTCAGTATGGATACTTAAAGCGTAAGGTATTTTTAAAATACCTGGGAAAGCGTAAATAAAAGCGTAAGCGTAAAAATTTTTAAGAGACGTATTCTCAGTGAATTCTTTCCAAATCAAGCTGTCAGCGACATTTTTCAGATGTCCACTTAGTAGTCTGCCCTCATATGTTGTTTGGCAATTCATCGGCAGCGACACTTACCGTATTTCTTATAATAGGAGAGCACCGTTCAATTTTTTCGTCAACTTTGTTTGCCTGCCGTTAAACGGGAGGTGCCGTTCTATTGGAAGAAACACGCTAAGTCATCTTTTTATCTCCCAACTTGGACTTAGTGCTGTCGACGGCGACAACATCGTCGTTGGAATCCATTTTCAGCCCAAAATTTCTTATCTGAAGCCACGATTTTGCTTGACGACACAGTATTAATTAGCAAGACATTCATACTGCGACACAATTTGTAAATGTGCCACTATTTCCAGCACATTACTGCACGCACGCAGTAATTTTTTTGGTACGCAGTTTCGTTCACTCTTTTTTGTGGTTTTATGCTTTTTCAAAAGTGTAAAACTGAACCGTGTGAAAAGCTTTTTTACGCTTTTAGTACCCGGGTATTTTGGCCGGGAAAGCGTAAAAAAGCGTACGGGTATTTTATGAAAGCGTAAGCGTAAGCGTAAGTATAAATACCCATTTACCCGGGTATTTCGGGTAAGCGTAAATACGCTTTCGCAACTCTGGTGGACTGACGCAATTCCAAATGACAAATTTGTCAAGAGTTGTAATCAAAATGTAAACCAGAGGCAAAAAGACGGATGACTAGACAAACAGATACCGCCAACCGCCAAAATCGCCATGGCGCTTGTCCATCACGGGGGTGCACTGATACGCACATCTGCCCGTTACGCACATTTGCCCGTTTTTTTCACATTACACTTTTCCAAGTGATTTTCAGATATGAGTGAAATGAAAAAGTTCACTAATGTCATTGCACAACTTTTTTCACTTTACTCATATCTGAAAATCACTTGAAAAAGTGTCAAGTGAAAAAACGGGCAAATGTGCGTAACAGGCAGATGTGTGTATCAGGCCTGCCCCGTCCATCACTACACTGGTGGTATATGCAGAGTTGTTATAAATACAGAACATCGTTTGTCAGGTTTTTTCGAAATACCCCCCCTCGTTTGACCCCCCCCCCCTCTCGAGACCACTACGAAACAATCACCCCCCCCCCTCGAAATACCCCCCAGATTGAGTGTAAAGAGAACGTACATAACAAATACTGCAGTTTGTGTTCTGCGTAGTGCAGAACACACGTTAAAACAATGTTGGAATCACGTTAGTACAGTGTTTATACCATCTACATACTAATATAAGTATACAGGAGTTGATACATGTCAGTTATTGATGCATTTTTCTACCCCAGCGCACATCACAAACCACGATTTTGTACTAGGATTTCAAAAAATTTCATGTGAAATAATAACCCCCCCCCCTCGAAATACCCACCCCCCTCGTTTAACCCCCCCCCCCCTCTCGGGAGCACTATGAAACAATCACCCCCCGGGGGGTATTTCGAGGAAATACGGTAGATGTAAAACCGTTTTTTTACTCACCACGAATACAGAAAATGTAGAATACTATTGGCCCTAAAAGTAAACACACACCGTGACTGATGTGAAAACTGAAATGGCCTCTTGGCGACATCCAGCCTACTCTTTTTAAGGTTTTTATTTTTCAAATGCTGGTGGGCGAGCTTTTAGCGCCTGGTCGTAAAATCCCCGAAAGTGAAGTATTTCTAGGTAAATAGTTAGAATGACCAGCACCTCGCACCGGTTTAAGCGTTTACCAGCTTAAATCGAACACTGAATTTATTGGTGTATCCAAAAGTTGTCTATTACACAAAAAAGAAACGTTTGAGCACTTGTAAAGACTAAGTACTTTATTTGTGGCGAGCACATGTACACAAATTCTTTTTACCAACTCAGAGAGTTGGCCTAAAATTACCTCAACTCCGGTGGCGAAGCGCTTGCGTAGGGTTCAAACGATATGACTTTTCGATATCAATATTCGATATTCGATATTTTTTTTAAATTTTCGATATCGATATTTGATATTCGATATTTTTTTCTGAAACTTGATATTCGATATCGATACGATATGGAACCTCGATATCGATATTCCATATTCGATATTGAAAAATGGTCGATATTCGATATTCGATATTTCGATATTTTCGATATTCGATATTGTGATATGCTTTTGGTACAGCAAGGCATATTTCAAGTGGCATATTGTATTTTAATGTGGTTGCACACATGTTTAATCATCTCTTTACTGAAATTTGAATGGTGCAAGTGATTTTAACAAGCTTTACATCACTCAATGGTAGAAAATAGAAGAAAAACATGATGAATCAAAGTGTATCAGACAAATAACAATTGGTAGATATTACAGTTCATCCTAACCTAATTGCTTAAGGGCATGTTGCAAAAAAGTACCTATATCAGCGTTTTCTGGCTTCAAATTTAGCACTCCAACAACAATGACATTACAAATACTGTACTTTTACTCATCAAATACAATACTATAAGCATATCAGATCAACCCTAAACATCTCAAAATGAAAATGAAAAGTAAATTTGGGGACACAATACAGGTTCGATATATCGAAAAAATGGTCGATATTCGATATCGATATTCGATATTTTTTCAAAATTTTCGATATCGATATTCGATATTCAATATTTTTGCAAAATTTTCGATATCGATATTCGTTATTCGATATTGAAAAATGGTCGATATCCGATATTCGATATTCGATACGATATATCGTTTGAACCCTAGGCGCTTGGGCTTCTTAGCCGCCGGTGCGTCATCTTGCGAGCCGTGGCTGGCCTGTTTCTTCTGCTGGTTCTGCTGGCGGCCGTTGCAGCTGTTGAAGCGAGCGGGCGGTGCCATGTCGAGAAATGAGCTAAGTTCCCTTGAACTTTCGATGTGAAGTCGGGTCGAATGAAAATTGGATGGCATTGGGCCCTATTTATATTTTTGGCACTGCGTTGTTTAATCACTTTTTTCCGTCATTACAGCACAACAGGCGGCGGCTGAGCCTTTTATCTGATGGCGCGTGGATTTGGCTACGCAATTATGGATTAGTGCAGCGCTGAATTACGCATGCGTCGTGGGTTTGGGTGGATTTTGTTTGATTTCTTTGTTGATTATGACGCGTGTGTGTGGCGTGTGTGTAATTTGGGTGATATCCATAGGGGATCGGGAAATAATGCTATGCATACCGGGTGGCATATTTTGAAAATTTGGGGGATTTTTTTGATTTTGAGTGGGTGTACGGAAATGAGTGTTTTTGGGGCCCCCGATTTCCGGTATGCTTAGCGGATGATGTTTTTACTTAGGTTGTTGACCCATTTACATATTTTGGTGTCGGTGCACATTTTATGTTTAGTCATAAGGTTGGGGTAATTTGTCGTTAGTTTGAGTATTGTCGAGCACATTTTGTCAATGTCGAATTCCATCGTTTTTAGGTTGCTCATTAGGTTGATAATGCGAGTGTTGGTGTTGTCAATATTACTGCAAATTTCTAGGTACCTTTTCGTTTGTGAGTAGAGGGTTGAATAACCTAGACTTGGGGGCACATTACTGGAAATGTGTGTATTTTTCACGATGCTGAAATTATAGTTTTCTGTTTTGTTCCACAGGTTGAACAATGGTCGACATTCCACAATCGAGATGTCCAGATCCAGGAAGTGGACTTTGCGGCCATCCTCGCTGGCGTCTGGTTCTAGTGTGAGTTCTGAGCCGTATATGTCTGGGTATGTTTCAAGAAAATCTGGTTTGTTAATGACTAAGATGTCATTGACATATCGTTTTGTCCTGTGCAGTGTGCGAGCTTTTATTGTGTTGGTTTTTGTGCCTAGGTATCGGTATTCCATACCGGCTAATGTCAGGTTGGCAATGTCACTAGAGGCACTGCCTCCCATTGGAATGCCCAGAGTTTGCTGGTATAATGTTCCAGCAAATTTTATGTAGGTATTGTCGAGTACGATTTTTAGTAGGTTGGATATCTGAGGCACTGAAAGTATTTTGCCGACTCTGTTAGAGGTGTTTTGTGTGGCTTTGCATCCTGTTATGCGGATTGTGTTGTTTTTTATAACCATATCCAGTATGAAAGATATGTGGGTTTGTATGAGGTGGTGTGGCAGTGTTGTGAACATGTTTGCAAAGTCGTATGTGTGTATGCTGTGGATTTTGTGTTGCAGCTGCAGGCTCTTTACGACCTGATTGCTGTTTTTACAAAGCCAATATCTGTTTGTGCCATTTCTTTTTGTGATGACGTTGCAAAACTGTTCCAGTCTGGTGTTTAAGTACTGTAAGATTTTGTGTAGGTCCCACGCCAAGCTGTTAATGTTTGACCTTTTACTTCCAGCTATGAAGCGAAATTTGATGGGATTTTTATGGAATTTTGGGGTGGCATAGATGATTGGGAAGGTTGAGTCGAAATGGTCCATTTCGCCAGAGTGTTCGGTTGTCAGTTTTTGCAGTTTTTTCGAGTTTTGTGGTCCCTGTTCTGACTCATTACCTATGTGTTTTTAAGTTATGTTTCCACTCCCGGTGAATTCTCCGTTGGCTATCCCTAGTTCTTTAGCTATTGTCATGATGTAGAATTTTTTGCATGTGAAGGCAAAAGTAGAGGCTGCTTTGTCTATTGGTGTGATTATGTATTTTTGTTGCAGTTTTTTTAATTTTTGCAGTATTTCCATACGGTCATGGGTTTTTGTTTTGCTGAGCGGTGCATGTTGTATTTTTCGGTTGGTTAGGTTAATAGCATTGTCGAACCAAAGCTCAATGTGGTTTGTTTCTTCTGGGTGTTTTTTGATTAAGTGTTGCTTTATCTCGTTTAGGCAATGGTGTGTTTTTTTCCGTGTTTCATTTTTGTTTGCTGTGTTAGGTAGCCGGTAGTTTGCTCCATAGCTTAGTATTGTGGCTAGGGTATTGTCCTCACATATCTCTAGGTCACCAGTGATTATGTGTTGATGGTGTACGTTTTTAAATTTGCTGTTTGTGCAATCGCATTTGCTGTTTAGTATTCGATGGAGTTCTTCCAGTGTCAAGTCTTTAAGAACTTTGTTGTAAACACCTTCCCGATCAAGTCCGGCCGCCTATTTTCTTTTTCACTTCGCAGGCCATATCTCCGGTTGCGGGAGGGGTGGAAAACTAAAACTTGGGTGGTATATAGGCGCAACCCCCCACTACCCCGCATGAATAAATGGGGCAGCGGTGACTCACTATAGAGGGGGTCGCCATATACGTGAAAAAAATTTGCAGCGTTTTCACTGTCCCGCACAGGTCCGGCCCCCGGTTGATTTCTTACACTGCGGGTCCCGTATCTCCAACTGTGGGAGGGGTATAGATCTAAAATTTTTGGGGATTTGTCACCAACACCCCTCCCCTACTATACACTGGCCAGGCGGTTTTTGGCAACTCACCACAGTGTGGGGTGCAAAGTTTAAAATTTATTAAAATGTTACTGTCCCACACAAGTCCAGCATCCAATTGAATTTCAAAAAATAAACACTTTTGTGTTGTTTTAACACTAATGTGGTTGACAATGTGAAATAAGCATGAAATATCCTCTAAAAAATATCTTATCCGACCTAAAACTGGCCACCACATGAACCCCTTCCCCCAAGTGGGTGACAAAAAAATCACTTTTTACAACTTTTTTTTTAGACACTTAAATGGCTGGTTTACAATAATTTATAGGGGAGGGTTAAAGGTCTCAAGTTGTGTAAAAAATCTTACCTCAAAAATGCCTTCATAAGAAAATTTGCTGGGGGTGAATTTCAAATTGTAAAAATGACATCATTGCAGGAACAAAAATAGGCAAAATTCATGATTTGAAATTCACCCCCAGCAAATTTTCTTATGAAGGCATTTTTGAGGTAAGGTTTTTTACACAATTTGAAACCTTTAACCCTCCTCTATAAATCATTGTAAAGCAGCAGTTCGAGTGTCTGATGAAAAAGTTGTAAAAAGTGATTTTTTTGTCACCCACTTGGGGGGAGGGGTTCATGTGGTGGGCAGTTTTATGTCAGATACGATATTTTTTAGAGGATATTTCATGCTTATTTCACATTGTCAACCACATTAGTGTTATAACAACACAAAAGTGTCCATTTTTTGAAATTCAATTGGATGCTGTACTTGTGTGAGACAGTAACATTTACATAAATTTTCAACTGTGCACCCCACACTGTGGTGAGTTGCCAAAGACCGCCTGGCCAGTGTATAGTAGGGGAGGGGTGTTGGCGACACATCCGTAAAAATTTTAGATTTATACCCCTCCCACAGGTGGAGGTACGGCACCCGCAGTGAAAGAAATCAGTGGGGGCCGGACCTGTGTGGGACACTAAAAAAGCTGCAATTTTTCTTTGCACTCGGCGACTCACCCTGTAGGGGGTCGTTGCGACCCCTTCAATTCATGCGAAGTAGAGGGGGGTTGCGGCAATATCTACACCAAGTTTCAGCTTCTGGCGCGTCCTAGAACAGGAGATAGGACGTCAGAAGTAAAATAAAAAATGGGGGGCCGGACTTGATCGGGAAGGTGTTTAGTTGAAAGCGATCACTCCAAATGGTGTGTCATATTTAGTGGAAATTAGGATTTCATTAAGGCTATTTTTTATTGTTTCTGAGATGTGTTTTGTGGTGCTTTGACATTTAATGCTTTTGTTGAGGCCATTTTGTGCATCTATTGGATTGTTGTAATGATATGTGAAAATTTTGGGGTGTTTTGGTTTATCTGAGGGTGTTTTTGCGTGTTGCCTTTTGGCAGCGAGCATGGCTGTGTATTTTTTGTATGTGTCCCAGCTGATTTCACGGTTTTCCATTTTAGTGTTCACTTCACTGATTGCTGCCTCTGTGTGTTTTTGTCGGTGGTTTAGGCATTTTTGGTATATTTGATAGTTAGTGTCGCTGTTTTTTGGTGACAGATCTTTAAATGCTTTCGAGTGTCGTTTAGTTTTTTTGCGTCGGGTGCCTTTTCGGGGTAGTGTGAAGTTTAGGAACGGAAGTCTGGATTTTTCATTTGTAAAATCGATGTTGTTTATGTTTCCGACTCCCTTTATTATAGTGTTACCCCCTAGGGGGTAGGCTGTCATAATTGCATTTATGTATTGTATTTCACACTCAGCGAATATTTGTGGTTTGTTTTTTCCAATTTGTTCGGTGGTTATTTGTTTGAGGATATCGAGCGTTATCCGCTTTATGTCACATTTGTGTTCATAGAAATGTCGATAGAAATGTGTGTCTACTTTATTTTTTCCAGTAAGAGCTTTTTTGATGTGCCCTATGTGTTGCGAGAAGCGTGTTTTTACTTTTTGTTTGGTTTCACCGATGTATTGCATTTCGCAGCTTCCACATGTGAGCATGTATATTGCATTAGCTGTTTCGCATCCCAAGTTATCATGATGAGCAAATTGCACTCCGGTGGTGTTGGATTTATATGTGTAACTTGTATTGAGGTGCGTGCATGACAGGCACCTGTTAGCCATACACTTAGTGTGCATCGCACCACGTGTTTTTTCGACATTTTTTACTGAAAGTCTGCCGCTGGTGCGCAGCTTCCAAACGTGTTCACTGGACCTGGTAGACCTTATGAGGTCTGTTGGGTTGGTGTCCGCTAGCTTTGGTCTATAGGCAACGTTCATGCGTTTTGTAGTGGCATCGGTTACCCCGGATGTGGTAGCATGAGTCTGGTTGCTTTTAGAGTCAAAGTTCATGGTGAATTGGGGTTTTTTTTTTTTTGTGCTGTATCGGTAGTTCGGCTTTTTTGTGGATATTTTATGCTGAAAGGTTTATTCACAGGTGCCGTGTATTTGGTGGTGCTTTAAATTGTAGTAGCCCGTGGTCAGTTGGGCGTGGTATCGATGTGTCGAAAGCTCAATTGTTTTACAACAAGTCTGAACGTTTGTGTGAAAAAAGTGCAAAAAGCTCAACGCCAGTGCTGTGCATTGGCGTGGTTTCGAACCCATGGCGTAATACCAGCGAGTCGATATCGGCGGTGCGCATTTAAGAGATAGCGTTGCTCTTATCTGTCAGTTTGCTAGTTTGCGCGTCTCTTTTATTAGTGATGGGAAAGATACCCGGTATGCTGGGCTAGTAGAAAAAGTCAGCTCAGCCGAGTTTTTCTACATTATTGGGACTTATAGCGAAAACAGCGGGGTTTTTCAGAAGAACCTGTAAAGCTTTAAAGGTTTTGGTCATCATTGCCGACTATATGTAGAGGAACTCCCCCACCCCGTAGTGCTAACCACTACGCAATAGTTCCAGCACTCGAATTCTAAACTAAAATCGCTAAGTCGTGTGAATTTCACTGTGTGGCTTGAAGGTGTGACATTGCTTGGAGCGATGTGCTTCCACAGTAGTCTTATCAGTGTCGCTTGTAGTTGCGCGTCTACCGTAACTGTCTAAATGTGTTACTTGTGTGTTTTTAGGCAGTGTGTGCTAGATGAGATGTTTACATTTGGAAGGATTATGGTAGTTGGCGATTAGAAGAGGTAGCTACTGTTTACGAAGGTGTTCTGCCGTGGTTTTTATCGCAGATGTTTTAAGTAGATTTTCTTGCTGAACAGAGCAGAGAGTCGAATTTTTGTGCAGAGAGAAACTTGGTTAGATTTTTGTGCTCTATCTTGTGAGAGTGATTGTGTAGGATTTGAGTCAAATTTGGTAGTGCATAAGTTATTATTGGCGTGACAGACGTGATAGGTAACATAGAAGCGATCAGTTTAGAGAGAAAATACGGACGTGTGAAATTGCGTGAACAAATGCGAGGGAACTTGGTCGAGAAAAAGCAAGGTACGGGTGAAAAAAATGTCATCACTGTAAGAAGGCTGGATTATCACTTAGTCGCTTTGTAGGTGCCGCCCCTCGGCGTTTCCGGATGCGCATCGGCCCGCCGTTTGCTTTTGTTGCGGCCCCGTATGGTCTGCCAGGATCCGCCAGTGGTGGGAGAGGTTTCTGAGGTGTGGGGGGCATAGACATAAAATGTTCCAAAATTCTGGCGGTGACAGTGAGTGACAGGCATTTTGGTGGCGGTGACACCGATTATATACTGTATATACTGTATTAACCCCCGCCACCTTGAATTAACATGCATCGAAATACACCCCTAAAATTTTGCTGGGGAAATAATAAGCCCCCCTCAAAATACCCCCACCCAAATTGGGTGCAAAGAGAATGTACACGACAAATGCCATGGTTTGTGACCTGTATGATTCAGAACACAGTTGAAACCAATGTCTGAGTGACTTTAAAGCTGGAATTACAGCTCAACAAAAAATTATGACACAACGGAGAAGTATTTTTCACTGAAAAATTATGTACAGAAGAATGGAGAAAAATACAGTGTTATAACTTTAGAGTTAAGTAGTCCTATAAATTGTCTTTTATGTGTGTAAATTTCATTTCATCATTCATATTATTTATGTAAAAATTAATTTTGCGGTAAATTTGTGTCATCACGGAAAATTGCAACGGAAAATTCTAACAGAAAATTACAAAAAATGTACTGCAAAATCATTTACTACATAAAAAATAAGGATAATGAGACAATTTTTTACACACATATTTAACTCTAAAGTTACAACAGTGTATCTTTCTCCATTCTTCTGTAAATAATTTTGAGGTGAAAAAGGATTATCCGTTGTGTCATAATTTTCCGTCGAGCTGTAATTCCAGCTTAAGGTAGGGTTTAAGGGTGATTTACAGCATAACGACAGATAAGAGCTGACTATGACATAACTATGACAATAAGTTTAAAAAAGTTATCTGAACATGAAAACCACCCAAATATTGCATTTAAAGCTTAAAATTCAATTTTTATCCAAAAAACTTCAAGAACTAAATATCATAAAGTTCAAAAACGAGCCAAAAAAATCCGACGTCTACTCAAATGATTTGAAAATTCAAAACTTCGAAAACTAAACTCGAAATTTGAAAATTATTTAAGCGAAAGATTCTAAAATTCGAAAAGTCATTTTAGAAAAAAACACTTGACAATAATAATAAAAACATTTTGGCGAAAGGAAAGATGCTAATGATTAGTGTTACAAAACTTTGAACACCTAAACATCAAAATTTTTCAGTGTCAAAAATAACTACCTAGCTATTCAACTGCAGTGGAAAACAAAATCCCAAAAGCACAATGAAAATGCTTTCACATTCCCTGTAATGCCCACCTTTTCAATGTCAATATTTCAATACATACACCAAGTGATTTGAATTTTTTCTGGGCACAGAAGGCAGGCTGGCGGCGGCGGGTTGAGTATATTTTTTATGTGTGCCGAATGCTAATTCGGCGCGCCCTATATTTGTGATTCTTACAGATTTACGGATAAGTATTTACGGAATACTTTACGCAATGTGTAAAGAAATCGTGCCCTGAACCGCCCCTCAATGAATGTGACGGTGATTGTCACCGCGATGACACCTCACTTTGTCGCGGTGACATCCAAAAAGCAGGCGGTGACAATCACTGCGTCACCGCCACATTTTATGTCACTGGTGGGGGGGGGGGTGTTTGTGTATATGTGAAAAGATTGAGTAGGAGTGAACTTATGCAAGAGCGGGAGTGTCACAACCTTGAAATTAGTCCAAAATTGAAAAGCCGCCATTGTCAAGTCACCTTGGGGTCGGTTGGCACCGGTGCACGGGTCCCTCGAGTGCGAAGGTTGCTCGGCGCTGTCGCCGGGTGTGGGGTTGGTGTGCATGGGCGCCGGCGTGGGCTGGGACAACTTTCACAACTGGTTTTTCTTTTGCATCGCTTTCGGATCCGCCTTGGGGAGAAATGTGG
Organism: Sphaerolaimus hirsutus; assembly: GCA_964036195.1. Taxonomy (NCBI): domain Eukaryota; kingdom Metazoa; phylum Nematoda; class Chromadorea; order Monhysterida; family Sphaerolaimidae; genus Sphaerolaimus; species Sphaerolaimus hirsutus. The sequence goes on from OZ038459.1 coordinate 20,830,009, forward strand.
GTGTATTGTTATGCGGACGTCCGGAAGTTCAGCAATTCTTAACATTTTCAGAACTAGTTTGTCCCGACCCTCCCGTACCTTGGCTTTCACCCGCCCGTCCTCGATGAGGTCCGAGTATTTGCACTCGAATTCGCCAGCGTAGAGCACCTCGAGGGGTTTGGAGTCACAGGGGGCGTCAATGGGAGCACTGCCAATTTTGGGGCCCTTGACCATGAAAAAACGGTGGGTCTCGATGGAGAGGGTCGCGAAAAAGGCTAGACTTTTGCAGCTAGATTCTTCCAGGATTTCAGTTTTGGTTTTATCTTTTTGGAGTTGAATTCTGCCGTCTCCGACAAATTTCAATTTAGGGGCATTGGGCAAAAGAATCTCGGCCGTGGTGCACGTGGCGAATTTGGTCTGGGGGGGGGGTTTGTAAGTGTGGAGGAAAAAGTGATAGGGTGGTGTGGCTTAGTGTATGTGAAAGTTTACAGTGAGGGTGTTTAATTGAATAGAAGGCGATGTATATCGATTGAACATGGTAGTTTTGTGGTTTTAAAGTTTTAAAGTTGACAAAATGTCTGTAAAGTTGACAAAAGGTGCATGCAAGGTAGGTAAACCTCCCCGGATGGCGTGTTTGTCCGCACAGAAACCCAAAGAAAAGTATAAAAAACCCATCTGAAGCCAACCACCATGACCCCACCGCGGAAGTCCACGGTGTCCAGTTCGCGCACGCAGATGTGGTCGCTGCCGAGGCCTATGCTGCTGGCCATCAGGTTGCGAACGATTTTCTTGATGTCTTGTTTGCTGGTCGTGCGCGGGTCGATGCCGTGGTTCTTCCAGATGACGTTGTAGCGGTTGAGCTGGTTGCAGATTCGCAGCTTGATGGCAGCGGCGTTGGATTCAATGGTGGGTGCCTCGGGCTGAGTGGGTTTGGGGTATCTTTTTGTAGAGTGGGATATTTGTGTAGGTGAGAGTTTATACCTTGTGCTTGTGGGGTTCGCTGTGCATGGCAGGGACCTGAACCTGGTGTGCCAACACGTGTTGCGAACCAAAGTACTAATTCGGTCAAAATTTTGTAAGTTGCATCTGCTGAACCCGTACGGCGAATAGCAGATCAACAAACTGACCTAATCGGCAGAGCCCAGTATACCGACACTAAAGCTCTGCTGTCATAGGATTTTTGCGATTTGAGTAGTGTCTCTAATTAGGGTGTGAAGGTTTTTGTAGACTACACTGTATATACAGTGCCGAGAGAGCACTAGCTACTGTACATTGACAGTGATGTCATTTTAAGGTTTTTATTTTTCAAATGCTGGTGGGCGAGCTTTTAGCGCCTGGTCGTAAAATCCCCGAAAGTGAAGTATTTCTAGGTAAATAGTTAGAATGACCAGCACCTCTCACCGGTTTAAGCGTTTACCAGCTTAAATCGAACACTGAATTTATTGGTGTATCCAAAAGTTGTCTATTACACAAAAAAGAAATGTTTGAGCACTTGTAAAGACTAAGTACTTTATTTGTGGCGAGCACATGTACACAAATTCTCTTTACCAACTCAGAGAGTCGGCCTAAAATTACCTCAACTCCGGTGGCGAAGCCCTTGGGCTTCTTAGCCGCCGGTGCGTCGTCTTGCGAGCTGTGGCTGGCCGGTTTCTTCTGCTGGTTCTGCTGGCGGCCGTTGCGGCTGTTGAAGCGAGCGGGCGGCGCCATGTCGAGAAATGAGCTAAGTTCCCTTGAACTTTCGATGTGAAGTCGGGTCGAATGAAAATTGGATGGCATTGGGCCCTATTTATATTTTTGGCACTGCGTTGTTTAATCGCTTTTTTCCGTCATTACAGCACAACAGGCGGCGGCTGAACCTTTTATCTGATGGCGCATGGATTTGGCTACGCAATTATGGATTAGTGCAGCGCTGAATTACGCATGCGTCGTGGGTTTGGGTGGATTTTGTTTGATTTCTTTGTTTATTATGACGCGTGTGTGTGGCGTGTTTGTAATTTGGGTGATATCCGTAGGGGATCGGGAGATAATGCTATGCGTACCGGGTGGCATATTTTGAAAATTCGGGGGATTTTTTTGATTTTGAGTGGGTGTACGGAAATGAGTGTTTTTGGGGCCCCCGATTTGTATGCTGTATGCGTTTTAGTTTTCAAATTTTCAAATTTCAACTTTCATTAATTCAAATTCAAAAATTAATTCATTCAACCATGTTAATTAATTTGCATTTTAAAAAATTTCAGTTTTCACACAAAGTTACGGTGAAAACTAGTGTGTGTGTGTGTGTAGGCACATTGTTGAAAAAATACTACCTAATGTTTTTTTTAAATCTTTGGAAAACAAACATCCAACATTTATCGCTAGGATGTAAACAGTGAAAAGTCTTTGCTATCAACCGAGACACATTCAGGGGTCATCAGTGATGGGTCTGGCGTAGGTGGGCCTATTGCCGTTGGCGGCGGGCGCGGGGTACAGCTTGCACTGCTGCAGCGCCGAGCTGAAGTTGAACGACACGCACGAACTGTGTCTGAGCCGTGAAAGTATCATAGCATATTTCTTCGAATAAACCACCCTCCCCCGTCGAATTGACCCCCACACCGAAATACACCCAGGTCTGAGAGACCTGAGGACAAAAAAACCCCGAAATAAAAATAATCCCCTATCGAATTAACCCCCTTCAAAATTTATTAAATTCACCCACCCACTTCGACGAAATAATAAACCCCCTGGCGCTACTTCGAGGAAATATTTACGGTATTGATATAATAGCAACTGGTGCAAATTGGGACAAGTGTGACGCGAACTGACTTGAGACAGTGCCAGGCGCACTCCCTGCCCGCATATGCTTCATCTGCGAACTGGGGGCCGCTCAGGGTGCTCAGGGGGGTCGCGTCGCTCTGCACGCCCGGCCACCCACGCTTCACTTGCGCGTACGTCGCCATGCCTGGTGCGTCTGCCGAGAGTTGGTGTAAAAAATTTTTAACCATAAAACAGTGTAAATATCTGTTTATTTGCCAGTGTACTATGGCGCAATGCTCTTAACATAAGAGTTAAAATTACTTAACTTTTTCAGAATATATGTATGTCAAATACTTTACTGAGTCTTTTTCGAATTTTTTGAATTTGAAGTTTCAATTTTTTTCAGAATTTTCCAATTTTTTTTCACCCCTGGAAAAAAAACACTTAAAAATCGATTTTTTATTTTAAAATTCGAAAATTCATAAATTCAAAAATAGTTCTTGAACTTTTCAGGTAATTCAAGGCTGCAAAACACATTCTTAGGTTGAATGTGCTAAATCAATTGACAATTGATATGGGGTTCATCTGAAAAAACGTTCAGTAATGAAAAACACACGAAAATACCGAAATGTCATGCAGTGTCAATTAGGGTTCAAACGGGACCACGGTCCCGGTACATGGTTTGGCAAAGAGTCGGGACTGGGGCGGCCCCGGTCCCGGTCCCGACACCCCAGTCCCGGTCCCGGTCCCGGTCCCGACAATTACAAAATGCCAGTCCCGGTCCCAGTCCCTGTTCCGGCACCCCAGTCCCGAGGGACCCGGTCCCGGAATTTTTTAGTTGTCCTGACAAGGGATGGAAAAATGTCATTTTTTCCATCCCTTCTACAAAATTTTTCCAACGACTTTAAATATAGTCGCGACTCGCGAGTCAACGAATACAGGTATAAGGGACACGCAGTAGTACTTTATTATGATCGGATAGCATTTTAAGTGTTGATTTCTGCCGAAAATTTTTGTTTCTGACGACCCAGTACCAGTCCCGGTCCCGACAATCCCAGTCCCAGTCCCGACCATGGTTGGTTTTAGTAAAATTCTTTTTACTAAAATTGTATTTTATTTTTATTAAAATTGTATTTTATTTTTATTTTATTCATGTTTCAGTTTATTTTATTTTATTTTATTCTGAAATGTCATTAATAAAATAAAATGAAACCATTTTACAAAAAATTTACAAATATTTTACAAAAATTTTACAAAAAATCGGAAATCTTGGATGCACGGACATAAAACAATGTGCACGCTAGAAGCATGCAGATGAATACAAAAAAAATTTAGGTATGTAAACTTGTGACACAGGTTGCGAGGTAGGTATTTTGCATTTTGACCCTCAGGGGGAGCTAATTTCTCCTCCCAAGGGAAGATGGCTAAAAATGGGTTGTTGTTTTTTTTGGGTGGGGGGGGGGGCTTGCGGGGTTCAATGTATTTATAGGCTTTTTCAAGGTATGGAATGAAGAAAGTAAGAAAAAATCACAAATTAGTGACTTTTAAGGTGAAAATATTTTTTAAAATGTGAAAATTTGCAATTTTTAACAACACTATTTCTCAATCACAACAATGAAAGATACAACAAGGCACTAGTTCTGCAAATTGGCAGCTAGAAACTTAAGCAACATGATAGAAAACTTTCTATAGAATTGAACAGACACTCAAGTTTTTGTAAAATTTTACTAAAATTGTACAAAAATTCAAATTATTGTACAATTTTACTAAAATTTTACAAAAATTCGAATTTTAGTAAAATTGTATTTTTATTTTATTAATTTTCCATTTTATTTTATTTTATTTTATTCTCCAATTTTCCATTTTATTTTTATTTTATTTTTATTTTTTTTCTGAGATTTTGCCAACCCTGGTCCCGACCACCCAGGCCCGGTACCAGTTCCGGTCCCAACATTGAAAAATTTCTGGTCCCGGTCCTGGTCACGGTCCCGAAAACTGGTCCCGTTTGAACCCTAGTGTCAATGTCGTGGAAAATGGCAAACATATTTGTGCTTTATTTAACTAGCCTAAAGTATACTTGTCAGACTGCAAAGTATGCTCAGAATGTTACCATAATTTAATGAATGACATTTTTTGATAGATTTTGCAGTTTATTATTCCATAGTAAAAACGAAATATTATGATGAAAAATTGTGTAACTTTTGCTTCACTATTCAGACAGTTTATGATAGGTTTCCATATGAAGTGTGATGTTTGCCAAGTATAAATTACAGTTTAAATAAGGTTGAAAAGTGATCCAAACATTAAAACTATCCAATTACAGCGTTTTATTACAAAAAAAGCGAAAACTACAACAAAATCCAACACTTGCCCAAAAAAATTAGAAATTTTAGAAAATTAAATTCGAAACTAGAAAATAAATTTGTGAAAAAATTCAAAAATCCGAAATTTCATGTTAGAAAATTTAAATACTTTTTTCCGGAGGGTTTGCCATCGTTAGTACAGACAGTGTATTTTTTCCATTTGAGACCCTTGCTTTTCATAAAGAGTATTTATTAATAGAAAGAGAACACATTTTTGTTGTCCAGGGTAAACATTCATAAGGCTCCCTTGTACAGTTTCCAGAATGAAAAGGTAATTTTACTGGTTTTACACTTTCCTGAGAAAAAATACTCACCTCTACGCTTTCTGGGAAAATGTATTTTTTCAGGAGTAAAAGCAAAACAATTTAGTTTATAGCATGATAGGTAAAAAACGTGATTTACATTTTCTGCACTTGGGGGTGATTAAAAAAATACTTTTTGCATACGCACATGTTGAAACAAGTTTGGTACTTTTAACAACTCTTGACAACATCTCCTGGTGTTTGATGCTCGAATTATATAACTGGCGCCGGCATGGTACTATAGCCGCCTTGCTTTTTTCCTCTCATGCGTTTTTGTGACTTTTTGGACCAATGCCAAATTCCTCCCTCTCCACTATCGCTTAAACTTGCCTTTAACACAGAGCGCCTGGTGGACGTCCACCGGGGACACCTTCGAAATCTCTCCAGTGTTCGTGTCCAGCAGCCCTGTTACCTCTGCATGGTTGAGTGGGAATTGTGAAATTGGTGTGTGAGATGAATGGTTTCCCAATTCAAGTGTTGGTAAATTCATGAGTCGGTAAATATGTTCTTAAAAGTGGGCATTTATCTAGATAAGTTTAGAGGTATCAGAGTTCTGGTGCTGTGTTAATATTCGATATTCGATATTTCTTTCTGAAGCCTCGGGATCAATAGCAGACCAACCTCTGGGATGGATAGATAGCTGGAGCTTTTGGGGGGCAACCCCCAATCCACCTACTAGACCCCTGGGGCCAGATTCAATTCTCGCGTAATGCGCCCTACACGCCCGAAATCGGGCAGCCTCCCTACAGATTGTTTACGGTTGCCCGACACGCACGCACCTCCCGACAACACAATTCAATTGCGTGTCGGGAGACACAATTCGGGTGTAGGGCATAGCTGCAATTTGTCAGAATAAAAAAAAGAAAAATACAAAAAAAGAAAAAGGAAAATGGAGAGAAATAAGAATAAAATAAAGAGAAGTAAAAAAAACATAAATAAAAATTCATGCCAGACTTGAACAAAACAACACTTCGTCAGCGACAAGAGATAACCATAACTATATACTCGGCGGACATCATACTTTGTGTGGCAACCTACCATACCCCATTTGAATAATGAACAAAAAAATTAGACATTTTTTTCATCGTAATATTTCATTTTTACTATAGAATAATTAATTATGAGATTTATCACAAGATTTTATTCATTTTTTTATCGTAGGACTCTGCGCGAAGTATGCGCTCACTCTGTAAAACGCTATTATTTATCGATCGGTTTTTGCAACCGACCACACGCGTGACGCTATAAAGAGAATCCTACCGTAATTTGATGAATAAACTCATGTGATTTATAATTTTCATAGTAACCGATAAGGAAAACAATGTACCATGATGAAAAATATTTAAAAAATGTTGATTATTTGTTCAGATGAAATACAGTAGACAAATAACTGTGGCACATTCAGTAGCTGATTTTCGTTTTGATTTTGTATTACATAAATACTTATGTACTAGTGTTGTGAACAGTGTGTGCCTAAATGGGCCTCCACACGCTAGTTGACATCGCATTTCAGAGTCAACTCAGAGTCAACTAGTGTTTCAGTTGACACAATCACTCACCACTTGACTTTTTTAAAAGAGCATACGCGTTAACCCATATTTTTGGCATTTAGCTCATGTATTTCATTGAAAAAGTCAACTGGAAAAATCCATTCTCAGAAACGAGTTGACCCTGCTTTCTACGATGCAGTTTGTGTGATTTAAAGAGTGTTATGTGATAAACCATAATTAATCTGATTTTTTGACACCTAATTATCATATATTGTGTGAAGCATAACCAAATGAAAAATTATTTTCATGTTCCATATTCAATAATTTTTTATCGTTTACATGTGTGAATGCTTGTTAATTAGATAGTTGTTTCATGTACTATAAATGTCTGTGAATTTTTCTGTAGTAATTATTATTTGTAATAAATTTTTTTGAAAGAATAAAAAATCTTTTTCTTTAAATGGAAATTTATTTTTCATCATGCAACACGGAATCATATCATAATGCCAACATAACCAAATGAAAGGCGAAAGAAACGCTAACACAGCAGTATTTTTTTTGAAAGAATCACATAACATAAAAGAAAGATATGAATTTTTCAATATTTCAAACTTCAATAATTTTAAAAAGTTTTCCTGGTAAGTTATGACAGCACTGAATGTGAAATTTGATATACTAAGACTATTGAAGCAAGTAACACAAGAAATTTCAAAAAACGGCAGCTTTTTCAATTTTTAACACCTAAATATCTAACTCTGAAAAAAATTGATGAGTTGACACTGACAGTTTACAAAAATATGTCAACTGATTCATTTCACCTAGAAATGGATCAGTTGACATAACTTTTAAATCCGACTCATTAACTCAGAAATCTTGCCAGTATACAGTATCTTTTTGTATAAAAAAAACATAATTAATTAACATAAAAAATTAAATTAAATAAGGAAAATTTAATTGAAATATAAATAAAAAAGTTATAAAAATAGGAAGAAAAAAATAATAATAAAAATTATAAAATTCATAAATAAAAAGTAATTATAATATGAAATAATAATAATAAAAATTATAAAATTCAAGTAAAAATATAAAAAAAATAGTAAAAATTAAAATGAAAACAATAAAATTTATTTTAAAAAATAAAAATAATTGAAAAATAAAAAATAGATAAAATACCCATAAAAATAAATATAATAAAACTTTAAGAAAAAAAACAATTTAAAAAAATGGACATTAAAATATAAGTAAAAACATTTAAAACAAATAAAAAAATAAAATTTAAATAAAAATAATTTAAAAAATAATAATAATATAGCAAAAAATATAAGTGTAAAAATAAATTTAAGGATGCACATACTGCACACACAAATCAGCACTTGCAGAAATGAACAGAATCACCAAGTAGTGTCCCTTGTGATAGTAATATCTGGTGCAGCTACCTCTGCATCAACAAAATCAGAACATTAGTATTGAAAAGCATTGTTTACTGAACACATGAAGTGTAGAAAAAAATTTGAAGTTGACAAAATGTCTATGTAGCTTATGTCAATATGCGTATGCACTCATAGTATACAAAAAACGCGATGTCAACTGACTTGGAAATTTTCAACAAAAAAAATTCTCACACTTTTTTGAACTGTTCCTTTGCAAAAAGTTCTTCTATGAAAGATGCACATTATTTTTCTCTATGTGTACCTAAAATTTCGTATAAATAGAATGTAAATTGGATAAATAAAGTTACTTTTGGAAAGTCGGCGAGCGCTGAGTCAACTGCCGGAAATACGCACTTTTGCATACGTTTTTTGACGTTTTCATACGATTTTGGGTACTTGACATCGTACGCACAACACTTGTGTCAACTGAAATGAAAAAAAACGTATACTAGCGTACGCAGCGTACACTTTCAGCTCAGTTGACATTTTCGATCATGATTTTCACTTTTATTGAAACTTTTGAAACAGCCAAAAAGTCAATTCAATGAACACTGTAAATGACAATGTCAACTGCAAATGTAAACACAGATTAGTTGACATTTACGGTTGCATGTTGTCATTTATGTTGCTTATAGTTATATTTATAGATTGAAAATGTCAACTTATATAAGTTTGAGTGTGTGTGTAAGTGGTTGGCTCCACCTCATAATTGAAAAATAGGGCCCACACAGGCTAGTTGACATCAACACCAAATGTAAAGTTCCAAACCAAACTGATCCCCATTCAAAGCTCGCTTTCAGGAATTGAAAAGCAAGCTTTGGATTGGGACAGGAAACAGTTGACATTTTCTGTCGTTGTCAAGTAGCCTGTGTGGGGCATGGTAGTGAAGTAAACAATATATAAGTTGACATTTTATAGACTAATCCATTCTTAACTCTATTGATACTTTCAGGAGAGTGGCAGCAGTGGGCGGTGTCTGAAGTGAAATGGCTTGAATGTTTTCTGGAATTAGTGGTTTTGTTTGGTATTTTGCGATGATTTTTGAGTATTTTTGATTTTTTGGAAAGATTTGAATGTGCTTGTTTTTATAATAATTTGGAAACTTTTTGTTTTGTTGTTAATAGTAAATAGATAGCAGATATGAATTCTTTGTTAGACACAAAAGTGCAACTTTTAAAGAATAACTAAATTTTGAATTTTTTTACCTTGAATTTTCAAAATAAAAATTTAAAAAGTTGTGTCAAAAGCTGTAAATGTTTTTTGAAAATATGCAAAAATGCAACAATTAAAGTTTTCATGTTTGCTATTTTCAATCTCCAAATTGTTCAAGTTTAAAATGAATCTCCTCTTCTTTTTTTTTCTTACAAATTTTTTGATATGTAAAGATTTACAAAACCACAACAACAACATTTATAAATTTTCAGAATTTAATTTTAAAAATGTACTATCTAAATATTTCTGAGTAAAAAGCAGAAAAAATTTTGTTCAACAGATTCTGTTTGCAATTTCTCTCAAAATTTTACAACTTGATAAGAATCTTTCTTTCTCTTTTCTAAATCTGTTTTTTTCTTAGTTGTTCGTTTTTCTTTAAACAATTCAAAACTTGTCAAAATATTCAAAACTTGTCAATAAACCCGAGTAGTACACGCTTTACTTTGTTGTTTCCAATTCTAAAATTGTTGCTTTTTAAAGTTTTCAGCTATTTCTGTTACTTAATTTCGTTGATTTCAATTTTTCAAAATGTAAAATTTCGTAAAAAAATTCGTTTACTTGATCCAGATCGATGATTGTGTGATTTTTCACTTTAGTATGTGTCTTCAATAAATATGTAATAAAAAAACTAATTTGGAAAATTTCATTCAAAAACGTAAAAACAACAGTAAATAACAATCATAAATATCACAACATATCACATTTGACATAAAAAACACTAATAATATCACATTCATAATTAACTTTTTCACTTTTACACTTTTGGCAATTCAAAAGGCATAAATTGTGTACGCGTACGCAAACATTTGTATAAGTACGCAAAAAAGCATACGCGTACGTTTTTCTGCGTTCGCGTATGCCAAAAAAACATATGCGTACGCAAAAAAACATACGCGTATGCTTTAGTTGACTCGGCCAGTGACACAAATATCTGTACTGCCCAAATTTACTAGTTGACATTATCACTAGTGCGTACGTTGTCAACTAGAGTCAACTGAGAAAAATTTCAGTTGACTCTGAGTTGACATTTTACATGCGAAAAATGCGATGTCAACTAGCGTGTGGAGGCCCATTGTGACCACTCGCTTTCACACACACGCACTGCCTGCCTGCCGTTTGAATATTCTGAAATGTCCATTTGGTACATGGTGGCTCAGATAGTTGCGTGGAGAAAAATATTGTTGATTTTTTTAATTTTTACAAACTCTGAGTATAATAAATATATGTTTCAGGATCGACCCGTATTCATTAGTTGACATCAAAATTCATGTCATCTGAATTCAACGAAATATGAGTTTATTATGTTATTTTACCTTTCCTATCCTTTCCTATGGCATAAACCATAGTTAAATTTATATTGCGATCTGTAATTTTCATTGTTTATATTGAGTGTGGTGCTTAAATTTTCTTTTGGTTCTTAAGTTGCATTCATTTGACACGAATTTGGGATGTCAAATGGTGCGTGTGGGCTGATACAGAAACATCTATTAAATATACTCATAGAATTTCATAATTAAAAAAATCGACGTATCTTTCTGAATCGAAAATTTTGAGCCACCCTGTATCAGAATGGCATTTCAGGACATTCAAACAGGCAGCAGTGGGTGAAACAAGGAAACAGTTGAATTTCCAGGTTTTTCCTTTTTTGGCCATCCTGTATTTGGGGTGGGGCGCTTTGTGCATTCAGATCGGAGGAAAAACCCCTCCAAATCCATCCTATCGATTTGCTTGTATAGTTTTTTGTAACAATATTTGCGAAAACTTCATATATTTTGTTCGAAATAAGGCTTTCTTTATCGCTTCCGACAGCATTTTGCTGGAGGGCAGATTTTTATTTATTTTTTTATTTTGTCGGCCGAGCGCCCGACAAAACGTGTTAATTGAATTTAATATTTGTCTGTAGGGCGCCTTACACGCATAACTTCGCTATGCTTTCTACACGGTTTTGTTGGGCGTGTAGGGAGACACGTGTAGGGTGTAGTGCATAACTTAAGAATATTTGTAGGGCATATTAAATCTGGCCCCTGGTATTGGAGGGCCATGCTTAACCGACATCTAAACCCATCCCACATCTAGACTGGGACATGGAACATGTTGACACGGAACACATTTAATTATACCCGACATGCTGAGAATAGGCAATAAAACACATGACCTAATGATTTGGAAGGTGAAAATCAATAAGAAGTATGAAAATTTGCGATTTTTGGTGCAAATTACAGTAAAAATGCTCAAAAGCGCTCCAGATAGCTAGATAGCTAGGCAATTTGCGGGGGGGGGGGGGTGTTCAGGGGAAATAAGCCAAAAAAATTTGTACCAGGGATAGATAGAGCACTGGGCGGTTTGGGGTCGGGTTACCCGCCCCCCGTTGACATGGATGACACAAAATTCTATGTGCGGTCGGTCTAGATGTGGGATGGGTTTAGATGTCGGATGGCAGTGGCTCATGTTGAAACGTGTGTATTTGTTGTGTTATTGTGTGATGATTGTGTTTGATGAGAATAATGTGACAAATGAATGGAATGATCAGTAAATTCATCTAAAAGTGCAAGGAAGGGTGTCGTCCGACGCTAAACAGCAAGAGCACTCTCTTTGAATAAAAATTATGCTTACACTTTTTTTACACTTTCCTATGTATTTAAAAAATACCTTATGCTTACAGTATCCATACTCAAAATTTGTAAAGTGTATTTATGCTTACACTTACACTTTCCAAAAATACCAGTATTTTAACAACTCTGGTCCCAAATAGGGCGTCAACAAAAACTTTTTTACGGACAACGGAAAGGGAAACGAAAAATATTTGCACTTACCAGAAAACGGAAACGGGACAACATTTGCACCTGCTGGAAAACAGAAAATGGAAAAATGAAAAGCCAGAAAACGGAAGCAGAAACGGAAAAATTTGCTGAAAATCTGCCAGAAACGAAAAAAAATTGCAGAGATTGGTCCGGAAATGCAAAACAAATGTTTATCAGTGCGGCTAAAACAGAAAACAGAAAACAGAAAATTGGGTCTGAAATGAAAATTTGGCTGTGGAAATCGGAAACGGAAAACGGAAAATGGAAAGTTGACACCCTAGTCCCAAACCCAAAACTTCATTCTGATTTTTACACATTGTGTGACTTTTTAACAGAATGGCTCAGTAGCAGAACAGTTTTGTGTGGTTCAGTATCTCCTACGACTTTTTCCAACATTATGTGTGCTTGGCATGTCGCATAGCGCAAAGTACCCAGAATAACTTTTGTTTTAGTCAGTGATTTTTGCTCAAAATGCAAAAGTCAGACGACTTCCAGATTGCAAACGTTGCAAACTAATCTAACCATCGAGTTGTGAATATTCCACCTTTGGCACGTATAGATTGGAAGATCCACCGCTCACTTTGAATGCATCTGTCCTGCTGCAGGGCAATGTGGTCAGTCTGCAATGGTCATACCCATTCCCTGACCAGCTGAAGCAACGGCACCTGTTTGAAAAAAATATCAATAAACTCGGCGGACTTTTTGGAAGTCATTGTTCTACGGGATTTTTGTACGAGTGTGACTAATTAAACTTGGCATATGTCCAAGTTTTCGCGTTTCATGCAAACAAGTTTAAAGATGCACGATTTTTGTTCACGTCGCCAATAATGGCCGCGGAATGCAATGAAGCAACTGACCGCAAATGGCGACAAACGTACTAGTTGAAACTTGTGTTTACTTAATCACATTCCGCGGCCATTATCGTGACGCGAACAGAAATCGGGCGTCTTAAATGTTTTTGGTATGAAACGCAAGGAATTTGGACGTGTGCCAAATTTCATACGTACTTTTTCAGAGGAATCTATCTGGGCCGCGACGATAAGATTGGGCCTAACGTCTTACAATCCGACTTTATGTAACGATATGTCTATCAAATTCATATCGTTCTCTTATAAAAGGTCGGATTGAAAAAAATGTATCATGAACCGAATGGAATCCGTCCATTCAAGTTCGAATTAAAAAACATACGTCATTGGGAACCAAGGGCCGAATACCTGATTCGTTTCATGTCCGCCGAGTTTAATTCATGTATTATGACAAATTGACTTTTACTTGAATGAATGGCCGATTTTCATTGTTTTTGGCGATTCAAAAGGTGGAAATTTTCCCGAAACTACGAGGTGAAAATTCCTTAACCACCCGCCTGTCAGTGCCGGCTTGCAGACACTGCTGCGCACAATCATCTGCACTGGGTATGTTATTTATTCTTGGTATCAGCATATAATCTGAATTCAGGTATCGCAGATCCGTGTGTTTGACAGCAGAGACAGATGTGGGCTGCAGGGCTGGGTGCCGCTCTCGGTACTCGCAGATGCCCTGGTGCCTGCGTGATGGCTAGGGTGTCAAATTTCCATTTTGGTAAATTTGTCTGTTTCTGTTTACAATCTATCAAAATTTTCCTGTTTTCATTCATTTTTTACTGTATCATTTTCTGTTTTCTGGCAATTTACTGGTTTCTGATTGAACTTTTGTTTTTCAAGTATTTTTGAAATATTTTTCAAACAAGCTTTTTCAACAATGAGATATTTTGTTTCACCTTTCCCAAACACCTTTGCCTTTCATATTTCCAATTTCAGTCGTTTTGTGCCACTCTGCCTTTCTTATATCCAAATGTTAAGTGAAATATGAAAAAAAAACAAGAAAAGATATTCTGATTCCCATTGGAGGTTGTGGAGTCACAAATTTTTCATGCGTGCTGTGACTGTGAGTGGAGATGCTAATTAAAATTCTTAATTTCTCTTTCAGATGTGACACTAAATTATGATTTTATTCCACATGTAAATATGTATGTGCTTCTGTTTACAGGTAAATTTCTGTATACTGTAAATGCTCTATTAGGACGACCCCCCTCCAATAAAGCGACCTCTCCAATAGTACAACCCCCTTTGGCACGTTGTGTAAGTATAAAGCGACCTTCGCCAATAATGCGACCCCCAAAGAAAAACAAGAAATGGAAGTAAGAAAATGATGTCGCAATCTTCGGACGACACTAATTCAGCTGACAAGGTGGCGACCAGTTCGCCAGAGCCAGCGGGCAATTCACAAGGGTATACATCAGGCTGTCCGGGAGGGGCACATACAAACTGGGGTACACGGGGCACATACAAATTTGCATGTGCCCAAACTTGGAAACATACATTTCTTTTTCAGTTTGTATGTGCCCGAACTACCGGGCACATGCATGTTTGTATGTGCCCGCGGCCGGGCACATGCACGGGCGCGCGCGTGTGTATGTTTCCAAAACGCGGGCACATACATTTTTTTAGAACTCTGTATGTTCCCGTTACTGGGCACATACATGATTCCGAGGTGATTGTATGTTCCCCAGCGCGGGCACATACAAATTTTGTACAATTTTTTTTGATAAGTATAGTCGCAGACATGATATTACACAGGTTTGGTCCACTTATGTTTCCCTTCGCTGAGCGTCAATGAAATTCAACATCTTACTGAACAGCAAAGTGCGATACATCTTAAATACGGTAGAAAAACGGTGCACAGTGGGTCGTGAATATGTCAATATGTATAGTCGACGGACATATCATTCTACAAAATTGGAAAGTTATATTTTGTTCTTGTAGAGCGAACGAGAAAGGAATTTAGTAAAAAAGAAAATATAAAGATAGTAAGAAGGAAAATAAAAATGTGCTGTTCTTTACTCGTTTACTCCAATTTTTGTGCCGATAGGTACTGCAAATTTTTGATTATACGTTTACCTACGTTTAATCTAATTCATATTTACAAAAGTTACACGCTATCGATTCATTTTGACGAAAACTTGTTACGTTCAAAATTTTGAATTCAGAAAACGTTCCCGCTTTGTATTTATTCAGATCCAGACGACGCTTGGATGGCATCATGCCAAAAAACTCAACTACACTTTAGTTTCAATTGAATTAACATTATTCACATTTAACAAATACTCAACTGCTAAAGAAGCATGCTGGGCAAAAGTATACTGGGCACACTTAGCATGGAAACCTACCATAATTATTTGAAAAAATCTTGCCTAATTTTTTATTAATTATATTGCGGTAAAACAAAATATTATGATAAGGAAACTGTATTATTTTTTATTCATTATTCGGATGGGTTATGGTAGCTTTTTATATCAAATGAGATGTCTGCCAAGTATAGGGAAAAACTGCTTGGGGAATGCAACTGCAAACTGGGCTGTTCTAATTACAACTGACTGCAAACAGTTTTTTACTTTACTCCGCCCATTTCCAGTCCATTTTGATGTGAAAAATCAAACGTGGCTGCCAGCCAAGCCGCTTGTCGGCAGTTTTTTTTTCAAAGGGCACCGCCCATTCCCCACGCGCCATTCCCCACGCGACCAAACTTTTGGGGATTATCCCCATTTCCTGCCAGCGAAAGCGCACTAGCGCAGTTTTTTTCAAAGGGCCCCGCCCATTCCCACGCAACCCACCAAACTTTTGGGGATTATCCCCATTTCCTGCCAGCCAAAGCGCACTTGCGCATGTTGCGTTTTTTTATTTCAAAGGGGGCCGCCCATTCCGACCAACGCAACGCGACTAAACTTTTGGGGATTATCCCCATTTCCTGCCAAAGTGCACTTGCGCATGTCGCGTTTTTTTATTTCAAAGGGCGCCGCCCATTCCAACCAACGCAAGCGACCAAACTTTTGGGGATTATCCCCATTTCCTGCCAGCCAAAGCACACTTGCACATGTCGCGGTTTTTTATTTCAAACACCCCCCCCCCGCGCCCACGCAACCTACTGCACCACGGCCAAACGTAACTTTTGCGGGCAGTTTTTTTATTTCAAACAGCCGCCCCCCCCCCCGCGCCAACTGGAGAACAATAGAAAGGCAAACTGCAAAAGAACACATTGAAATAAAAGCATTTAAATAGGTATTAAATACTGATATTGTTAAAATCAGCAAAAATACTGTTCAAATAAAAAATGGATGAAACATAAGTTAGCGCTGAGTCAAAACAAAGCCTGAATCAAAACAACCAGCTGAGCCAAAACAATGCATGCGTGGGCGAGCTGAGTGAAACAATGCCTCCAGCTGAGTCAATGGGCGCGCGAGCAGCGCCAAAACAAAGAGCGCGCTGAGTCAAAACAGCGAGTCGAGTCAAAACAATGGGCGCGAGCTGAGTTGAAACAATGCGCGCGAGCTGGGCTGGTTTTATAAAAATCAAATTGTATACAAATTGTAAAAAAATTGTATAAAAAATGTATTTAATTTTCATTTTATTCATGTTTTATTTTATTTTATCTTATTCCAAAATGTTCAAAATAAAATAAAATGGAAATGTTTTACAAAAATTTTACAAAATTTTTACAAAAAATCAAATCTTGCATGAACGTTATCATTAGACCTAAACATAAAAAAAATTCAATTTATATTTTTTATTACTTTCCAAAACATTGCATTGAATGCAGTAGGTATTGTTAGCTAGTGAAAAGTGTAAGGTTACAATTATTGATAATAATGGTTTGCATTTTTGGTACAACAACTACTGAAGTGTGCAGGGTGTAAAATGTCATGCAAAGTGTCAATTGTCATGACAAATGTAAAGTAAAGTGTCAAATGTCATGTTAAATGTCAAGCAAAGCGTCACTTGTAATTACAAATGGCATGCAAAATGTATATTAATTATTTAAATTATCAACTTGAACTTATATTTCGCATGACAATTCACACCTTACTTTACATTTGTCATGACAATTGACACTTTACATGACATTTTACATTGACATTTGACACTTCACAGGGCTTGGTACATCCCCCAGTTCCCAAAATAGACAGGTAGAAACTCAAGCAACACAATAAAAAAATTTTGCAAAAAAATTACAAAAATTCAAATTTTTTTACAATCTTTATTTTTATTTTGAAATTTTCCATTCTATTTTATTTTATTCTTAAATTTTCCATTTTATTTTTATTATTTTCTGAGATTTTGCCAACCAGCGCGCCAAGAGTGCCAAGGCTAAAGGGCAAAGAGCGCTAATCAAAATCCAATGCCTCAAGTTGCCATGGCACCAAAATAAAGAAACATGGGAAATAACGCGTCTACACAATTGCTCCGCCTACACAGGAATGCATTCCTTGCCAAGACACAAATATAGAAAAACATGGGAAATAACGCGTCTACACCATTGCTCCACCTACACAGGAATGTATTCCTTGTCAAGACGCAAATATAGAAAAACATGGGAAATAACGCGTCTACACCATTGCTCCGCCTACACAGGAATGCATTCCTTGTCAAGACGCAAATATAGAAAAACATGGGAAATAACGCTAAGCAACAAAATTTCTCAAAAATCGCTCCAGATAGGTGGGTAGCTGAGCGATTTTGGGGGGGGGGCAACCCCCCCCCCCAGCCCCCCCCCCTAGGAGACCCCTGGGCTACTATACCCTAACCCCCCCCCCCAAATTGGCCAGCTATCTATCCATCTGATGCGATTTTTCAGAAACTATACCCCAACTATACCCCACCCCAACTTAGCCATTTTTCACCTACTTTTAGCGATTTTTCTCGCTTTCTTTTCTTCTACCCCTATATATTGAACCCCTGAACCCCCCCCCCCAGAAAAATTTTCAGCTATCTATCCCTCAGAGAAGCGATTTGCTATCCATCAACCCTGGGAGGATCAAAATCTAGAATACCCCTGATTGTTGGTGTATTTGATGTCATTTTTTGTGACTGACCAAAAAAAGACATAGTGAGCCTTGAGTGTGCCTACTCCGCAGTCACCAACCAAGTCACGCTAAACCAGAAGAGGTCATCAGAAATGACTGGCTGATGAATTACGCGTAGTTTCTGATGGCACAACTAGACCCACTATGGACTGGAATGAAAATCTAAACAGGGACACCAACTACACCAGAAGAAAATGACGCCTCACAATTTTGGCTATATATGTGCTTTTATACTTATTTTTAGCCATTTTTCACCTACTTTTAGCGATTTTTCCCCCTTTTCTTCCTTCTATACCTCGGAAAACCCGGTATATTCAACCTTCCCCCCACCCCCCCCCTAAAATACCAACATAAACTCTTTTTTGACATGGCCGCATGTGCACTTGAAAGCTGTCATGCCACCCGTGAACTAAAATCTGAATTGACATTAAACCAGTTGACGCATTGTAGGCAATTTTGTTTATCGTTGGACATATTTTAACATGTCTATATTTGTCGATTTTTAAAAAATATTCTCGTAAAAAAATTCCTTCGCAGCGCGCCTAAAACAGTGTCAAATAACGTCCGATCAACTTTCGGCCTCGCGGGCTGAAAATCACAAATTGCAGACTTTAGTAACAATGTTGACTACCGGTTTGAGTGAATTGAGAGCGGAGAAATTTCGCACTGGCTCTGAGCATAGGCAGAGAATTTGCGAAATTAATTTGTTTGTGAAAAAGTTGAAACAGGAAAGGGACAGTTTGATGGCAAAATTGACCATTGCAGAGGTTTGCGTAGGAATTTTACGTTTGATGGAGTTTAAGCAAAACTTTTTAGTTTTTGATCTACAAATTTAGATATTAGCTATAATTTTATGAATTTAGGGGGGGGGGGGATTTCTCGCCTGGTTTTTACCTAGGGTTGGAAAAAAACGTTTTTTTAACTCGATGTTTTTAAAAAAACAACGTTTTTTTAAAAAGCTCCCAGATATGACCTTGTGTCAACATATATAGGTATATCCGACAGTGGCAATACTCTGTGATGTTATATATGACCATATAATGTCTGTGGAGCCATGGGATAGCATTATAAGTGGTGATTTGTGTCAATACGCTAGGCATGTATAGGAGAATTTAAGTATGAACTGAATACAAGTATGAATAAGTAGAATTGCGGCGTAAATATGGCTTAAATTTCGACACAGTAGGGTTAAATAACGACCCACTATGGGTGACGAAACGAATGAAAAATTAAAACACTTTGCGGCTTTACAAACGAGGTACTTTGGCTTTACAACCGACATAGTTTGGCTTACAAATGGATGGGTTACGAACCGCTGTGGTTAAATATCGGGTTTTCCTCTCGCCAAACGACCCCGCAACTCAAACAGAACCCCATCCCCCAGACAGACCTGCCGCGGCGGAATAAACGCGCAGTGAGTGGCGACGGCAAGCGGCCCACGGCGCCGCATTCAAACTGCAACAACGAGTCGGACTGCGGCGCGGCGCCGGTCGAAACGGGCGGTGGAAATGAACCCGTGGCAAGAAATGCCCGCGTCAGAGCTACTGCACTGTGAGCGTGGCTGAATATAGAAATCTGTGTTGGGGGATGGGCATTTTAAATTTTGTAATGTTTAAACGCTTTGGAGATAAGTTGGAAATGAGTGGAAACGGCGCTAGGGAAATCCCGCGCGACAGTGCGATTGCGGAGATAAAATGGCCTAGAAATAAAAAAAGAGAATGCGCGGGTAAAAAAAATTAGAGTGCGCGGGTAAGTATTTAAGAATACGGAATGAAACTATTCAATTGTGCCCGCACAATTCAAACCCCCGTCAAAGTGTAGTTGAGTTTTTTGGCATGATGCCATCCAAGCGTCGCCTGGATCTGAATAAATACAAAGCGGGAACGTTTTCTGAATTCAAAATTTTGAACGTAACAAGTTTACGTCAAAATGAATCGTTAGCGTGTAACTTTTCTAAATATGAATTAGATTAAACGTAGGTAAACGTATAATCAAAAATTTGCAGCACCTATCGGCACAAAAATTGGAGTAAACATGTGCGTAAAGAACAGCACATTTTTATTTTCCTTCTTACTATCTTTATATTTGCTTTTTTACTAAATTCGTTTCTCGTTCGCTCTACAAGAACAAAATATAACTTTCCAATTTTGTAGAATGATATGTCTGTCGACTATACCGCCACAAACACTAAATTTATTTTATGTATGTGCCCAAATGTGGAAACATGCATCATTATTTTTCTGTGTATGTTTCCAAAGGCGGGCACATACAATTTTTTAAAAGCATGTATGTTTCCAAAGCTGGGCACATACATGTTTTTCTGAAATGTATGTGCCCCAAATCATGGGGAACATACACGCGTGTATGTTTCCAAGCGCGGGCACATGCATCGTTTTCAAAAGTTGTATGTGCCCCAAGCGGGGCACATACATTCTTTTTATCGCGTGCATGTGCCCAAATATGGGGAACATACATAGCGGGCACATGCAGGGGCACATACGTATGTGCCCCTCCCGGACAGCCTGATACATATTGCTATATTGCAAGGGCAATATTTATTTACAATGCCATGCTCATATACTCGGCGTACATGATACTGTGCCCTCGCACTGATTTATGTCTCGTGTTGGAAGCGTGCCAATGATCATTAAATCATGCGATTTCCGTAAAACGATGAAAAAAATTCATCGATGTGTATATGTTAATGAATAACACTATAACAACAATCAATTTTGTCATCTTTTTTTGAAACTCGCACGCGTTCACCATCGTTGGCACACGTCCAGCTGGAACCACGCGTGCAAGGTGTAAAGTAAGCGGAGTATACTATAGTTACATGAACAGTTGAGTTGTTGAGGTGTCGAAAAATGCAATGCGACTAGTGATGGAATGGCGCGTATCACACGAATCCTTTTATTTTGCTCTATAAATCGAGTACGGGTATAAATATAGATCTGAAAATTTAGGTTTGTGTACTTCTCGAATAGGGCTTCTCAGTGGTGTAATTGGTTTTGCCCTGCGATGCACCGTTAGGAAGTTATTGACATTTCAAGTTCAAATTTTCAAATTTACTCCTTATTTTCGGTGGTTTACAAAATATGACATAACTCCCAAAATATTTACCAGCCGACAAAATTTAGGGACACAAAAATTGTAGACAAATGTCCGAGATATCTGAAAAGTGCAGGGCAAGTTTGTCGCCCAAACATGGCGCTACCGGGCCAGCGCCAAACTTTAAAATGCGATTTTGAAAAATCGAAAAATCTGGATATGTTAACTTTTGGAATGAAAGTCCCCAATTAGCCTTTCATTTCATACAAATATGTCATTTCGTGGTAATTTTTTTACACCGCGCATTGAAAGGCTATTTTACTGAACTATAGCCTGATCCTGAAATTAAATTGAATTGAATCCAGAAAAAATAAAGCCACTACCTTCTATCTGGAAAGCCAGTGTAAACTAGATCTGAATAACCATTGCCAGTGTCTAGTAGGACTACAGCACTGACAACATTGAGGGGGGCATTTGGTTCCTTTGTTCCCCATGAGCTAATGAAGCTGGAAAACAATTCCCCATTGGTCTGCTCTTTGTGGGTGCTATTCAGGGTCAGTTGCCACCCATCTGTGACAGTTGTCCTTGGTAATTTGTCCTGTAAAATTTCTTTTTTGATGACATTTTATGACAAGTAAAATACATTCATATCCAAAATTAAGCAAAATCCAAACATTCAATTTCGGGGGGGGGGGGTTAATCGAGGGGGGAGTTATTCCAGGGTGCGTTGTTGTTTCGTCAGAATATTCAGAACGTAAGTACTCTTTTTGGGTAAAACATTATTTTGTTTTACTTTGCATATGCTGCATTGCCTTTGCATTTGATGAATCAGGGGCCAGTTCCGCAAATTGAGAAGTGAGAAGTACCGTATTACCTCGAAATACCCCCAGGGGGTTTATTATTTCGCCAGCAAAATTTGAGGGGGGGATAATTCGAGGGGGGGGTTATTCGAGGGGGGGTCTATTATTTCGCCAGAAATTATCGGAAATTCCCCATACGCAGACGTAGAAAAATCGAACAATAACATAGATGTATGTGTTTATAGGCATATATAACTGTATATACACAAAAAACCTTCCCTAACGTCACTTAATCATCAGTTGTCACGTGTGTTCTGCATTGTACAGGTCACAAACTGCGGTATTTGTCATGTACGTTCACGTTACACTCAATTTTAGGGGGGGGGGTATTTCGAGGGGGGGGGGGTTAATTCAAGGGGGGGTCAATTCGAGGTAATACGGTAAGCTGGGAAATGCGATGGCAGAAGCGAAGTGAATTGAGAAGTAAAATGGCAAAAGCAAAGTGAATTGAGAAGAAAAATGGCAAATGCAAAGAGAAATTACTTCTTATTTTTTACTTCACCTTTGCCATTTATTTGCCATTTCACTTCACTTTTGCCATTTTACTTACGGGGAGTTAATTTTTCCTTGCGCTCACAAACGGGGGGAGTTATTCGAGGGGGTATTCAAGGATTTACGGCATTTCTCACTCCCATCCTCCTTCAGTTGCTCCTTAAAAATCAGGAAAAAAGCAAAAACTGTGGCATCGGGCAGTGTTATGGTGATGTAGATGGCATATAGCCAGAAAGCAGATAAAAACAGGTACCATACCATAACCTGCTGATCAAGAACCACCGACTAAACGGACCCTGAATGGTTTTTCTTTCCATATTCGTTGTGTTCCAAAAAAGTACCATATTTCAGAAAATAATCCACTAGATTGTGAACAACAGCGCAAAAAAAATTCCGATTATAATTAAATCTGATTCCAAAAAGAATACATTTCCAAAATAGTTCCCAAACTGTTATATTACATCGTCGCAGTTAGGTATTTTGTATTTTACCGTATTACCTCAAATTATCCCCCCTTGAATACCCCCCACTCGAAACCCCCCCCTCAAAATGGGCTGCGAAAATTATAAACCCCCCCCCCTCGAAATACCCACCTGGAATGAAGTACATCATGTGTGCAATGTACATGATGTATTAATTGCGACCAAAGGCATCGCAACTACGCATAGACACTACTTTGTGTAGCAATGCACGTTAATACGTCCTAATCCAACCTGTTTGAACGCATTTATTACCTGTTTTGGGTACATAAATGACTAATCTTTACTACAATACTTACAAAAATTTCTGACAAAATAATTTTAAAAAACCCTCGAATAAACACCCCCCTCGAATTAACCCCCCCCCCTCGAATTTTGCTGGCGAAATAATAAACCCCCATCCCATGGGGGTATTTCGAGGTAATATGGTATGTGCTTTTTTTCTGTAGATTTAAATTGATCATATATTGTATTGTATGTACATTCACCCGGCCAATAAAATAAATTTGATATTGTTCCTTTTGTTGTAATAGGTTGTCTTGAAATTTTGTGAGGCGGTTACTTGTTAAAATATAAATGTCTAATTCTAATCTATTCTAGGTCTAATTCTATAAGTCGACAAGTCCACAAAATGCGATTTTGAGTAAATCACATTTTAAGTTTCATTTCCAATTCCAGGTCCATGTGTAATACGATAACTCAGCTCTTGTCGAATACTTGCCTTTTGAGTGCTTTTAATACAATTATATCCAAATGTGTGCTCAGTTCCCAGAAGCGAGTAAAAAGCGTTATTGTAAAACTACATTCAAAATTAGGCTCTTAACTCTGCTGAGATGCATCGAGGCTCGCAGTGGCTGAGTACATGGTCTTCTCCACACAACAACACATCAAAATAACTGGGAAAGTTTTGGCAGGCATTTTCGGGCATTAATCAATGTTTTGGCAGAGTGCCAAGAAGGAATGTGGGATGAATAGATCATCTAAACACCTTCTTGGAAATCTGATAACACTCCACACCTCATAAAATACCACCCTCAAGTTCAGCCAAGCATGTGAATCGTGGACAATACGGCCAACTTCGGGCTTTGTACTCTCAGTGTTCTACTGACCTTGGCACAGTTCCAACAATGGTTTCTGGCCTAGAAGGACATCCAGGAGGATCTGACAGGACTCAAATCATTTCAACTAATCAGTATTTACTGTAAATTCTTGTTTGGCACATGTTTGCACTTGTTTTCAAAGTTCATGCTGTGTTATTTCTGTATTTGACTGAAATGTTCCACCTTTGATTCTGGGCCCGTTTCTGAGCGAAACTAAGTGATTTTAGATATTCTGACCCGAAACAAGCCCTAGAATACATGGCATAAACCTCAATGTGATCCATATTTTCCAAAAATCGCGATATTTTTGATACGAGTCAATTTTTAGTAAAGACAGTTTTTGCTGTATCTAACTTGTTTGTAAACAGATTTTGATGTAATTTGTACCATTTTGATCGGAATTGTGCTCTCTAACTTTTTATACAACTTTGAAGTGACTCTAAACAACTTAAAACTTCACCCATGTTCATGTATATTTGTTGTAAATACTGTATTACCTTGAAATACCCCCAGGGGGTTTATTATTTTGCCAGCAAAATTTGAGGGGGGATAATTTGAGGGGGGGTTTATTCGAGGGGGGTCTATTATTTTGCCAGAAATTTTTGGAAATTCCCCATACACAGACGTAGAAAGTCTAACGATTAGATAGATGTATATGGGGTTATAGGCATATTTAAGTGTATATACACATACAATCTTCCCTAATGTCACGCAATCATCAGTTTTAACGTGTGTTCTGCATTGTACAGATCACAAACTGCGGTATTTGTAATGTATGTTCTCTTTACACTAAATTTTAGGGGGGTATTTTGAGGGGGGGGGGGTTATTATTTCCTCAGCCGAATTTTAGGGGGGTATTTTGAGGGGGGTCAATTCAAGGGGGGGGTTAATTTGAGGTAATATGGTAGGTGTGATATTTCACTCACTTGTAGTTTTAAGCTTGTTCTAACTTGTATATTGTGAAATGTAATCTCAGTTGTGATATACATAACAAATGCACTGTGATAAACCTTGTTTCTAATTCACTGATCTTGTTTGATCTTCACTTGTTTTCTTGTGGGTTGTTGCTTTTGTCTTAGAGGTTAGTAACACAAAGGTTGCAGTCTCCAGTACTCATTGGGTGTGGTTACGTGTTCCAGCTAGTGAGTTCTATTCAGTTTTGTGCTTTTCCCTTGTTTTTATGCTTCTTTGTGCTTGTAAGTTGTAGCTGTTTCCTTCCTATTCATGTTTTTGGCTCATTGCCAGGTCTATTCTTAAGCTTACCTTTAAGCTCCACCTATTAGGATAACCTTGTGCAGTTTGTATTGATTCTCTGGTTTTAAAGGGTAACACCCACAAGACCCAAAAGTACCCCATAAACCATACTGTGCTCATACAAAGGTAGTCACTTATTTTTGTAACAGTTCAAACTAAAGTAACTCCAAACTGATTGGCTGGCTCCACCCAAGTGGAAAACCAGTTTTGAGCTATAAAAGCAGAATCAGAACCCTCTCACTCTCTCACTCACTCACTGAACTAATTATTCATTCTCCACTCAACTACTGAGCTAATTATTCATACTCGAGTCTACTAAAGTATGAGCCAGCCTGGTTTATGTTAGGTCTTTGTTCACTGGATTTGTCGGTGCTAAGTGTTTAAAGTGCACTTAGGTGGCTAATCAGCACTTAGCCTGAGCTGGGAGCTTGGGTCTTGTGGGGTGAGTAGCTCAGTCAATAGCTGCTCTCCCCCAAGCTCATGTTTGCCCTCCCTGGATGTGGCTGGTGTAGGCTTTAATCAGCACCCATATTTTTGTACTGTTTTGTGTTTGGAAAGTTTGAAACCTGTTCATTGATTTTGAAATGTTTTAAGTGTTTGGGAATTTAAGTTTAAGTACACCTACTTTTAGCAAATTCTCTCCCTTTTCTTCCTTCTACACCCCAAAAAAGCCTATATATCGAAATTTTTGCCAAGCAGTTCTGAGCTATATCTACGTGTTCTGTGGCCACCGCCCACCCCCGTCCTAAAAGATACTACAATACATTTACTCCAGTCACTTTACACCCCCTTTTTTGCCCATGCGATGTTCATGAAAAGTTGAAAAAGTCATCTAAAAGTCAAAAAGTCAGAATATTTTGAGGAAGGAGTTTAATGAGGGACGAGTGATTTTTTCTTCACGTTCACAACAGGGGGTGGGTTTCGAGGGGAGGAATACTTGTTTGAGGATTTATGGGTTTACAGTCATTTTTTATACAAAATCGCATGCTTCATCATAACTGGCACGCTTCCTATGTGAGACATAAATGAGTGTGATTGCAGAGTATTATGTCCGCAGAATATATTTACAGTCTATCTATGGGTCCGCCTCTGCCGCCGCGGCTTCAAACGTTTTTGTTGATGTTTTTTTCATTACATTACCGTATTTCTCCGTTTATAGCACCCCCGTGTGCATAACACCCAGGGTGTTATATAGAGTAGTGGGAGTGGGGATTATTTTTTGTCATGCCTAGTTACATATACACAAAAAAATGCTAATCTGTTTGCGCACCACAAGTGCACATGTTTCTGCTAGAGGGTTCCAGGTTGACAATAAATTTCTCTATGTCATATCATCAAGAAAAAATAATCCCCACTCCCACTACTTATAGTTTTATAGCACCCCGGGGGTGCTATGCTAGGTTTCAAAAAACGACTCGAATTTAATGGTTTGAATACTGTGTCTGGCGCCACTCATTGTAATTCCGGCACGCACGCGCATTTTTTCCATTGAATTAGCTGCACGCTGGGAACAAAAAAACATGTAGGGATGTTTGTATTTAGAAAATGAAATAACACTGGAATTTTTATGCTCTGATTTTGCTGTTTTGTTTGATTCAATGTTGATTCCATGTATAGCACCCCATTGACCTAACACCCAGGTGTTATACAAGTTTTAAGAAAGTTCTCTGAAAATTGCTCCAATCTTGTATAACCCCTGGGTGTTATAAATGGAGAAATACGGTACACTTTTTCATATGTGCCACATATCAATCTCAATTGATCTAGACGTTGAACTTCAGAAATGTATTTTGTGCCCCTTGAATTCCCTGAAAAATTCGAAAAGTATTTTTGAATTTTCGAATTTTCAAATTTTTTGAAATAAATTGATTTTAAGTGTTTTTTCCAAGGGTGAAATAAAAATTCGAAAATTCCGAAAAAAAATTGAAAATGTTTTCGAATTTTTGAATCTTTTTTTGCCATCGTTAATTAAGGTTCATCAGATTCGAAATCGTTTGCCCTTTAAGATAAATAATACTTCAAACCACTTCACATAAAAAACTTTTGCATGAGTTGTGTTGCATGCAAAATTCATAGGTATTTTTATGTTAAATTTGCAGTTTCTAACAATAGCAATACCTAACAAATTGTCAAAATCCTATGTGGCGGCATCATCAAACACACCTGTGCAAGTGGAGCGAATGACATAAAACACATGTTTTTCATGAGTTTTTTTGTCAATGAGTGCTGCAACTAATCAAGTAATTAATAATTATGTGTGCACATGGGCGGTGCATGTGTGTGTATAAGCGGTATTCCTTTTGTGACAATTTGGTCTATGTGACATATTTTATGTGTGTCTTTCTGGACACGTGTCTAGTCATCCCTGTGTCAGGTTGTACCTTGTGTCAAAATGGCTGTGTCAAAGTGTCCCGTGTCAAGTTTTTTTGTGACAATTCATACACCAACCTGGGAAAAAGGGGGAAATTAACACCACAGCCACACACTATCAAACGCAAATTGCTGCAGTATGCGCGCACTGCTGTGGTTGGTGGAGGTGGTTCTGAAGGGCACTATTGAGTGATATCTATTGCTTGGGTGTCTGGAGGTCTGCCAAAGCTGGCTGCAGTTGGTGGGTCTAGTAGGTGCAATGTTGCTGGGTGCAAGAAGGTTGTGTGAGGGAATGCTGCGTGAAGGTTGCGTGTGCAAAGTGGTGTTGTGTGTTGCCCGATTGACACCGTGTTGGTGACTGAGTTGTCAGACTTGTGTGACAAGCTGGTTCAGGACTTACCCTGCTTTGTGGTCCCAGCTGTGCAAGGTGCTCAAAAGTCACACCATGTGTTGTCAAGGGGAATTTTGGGAGTGGAATGAATTTTGGGAGTGGAATGAATTTTGAGAGTGGAATGAATTTTGGTGGGCTCCCCTGGGATAAGTTTGGTAGTGGACCTGTCTGTGTGGATGACAGTATTTTGTGCAATGCTTCCCAGCATCAAGCTCCACACAGTGTTGATTCATCTTATATTGGTATGGGTGGTGACAGCATATTGTCATCTTATATGTGGTGTGTGTCCAATGGCACTCTCTCATGCTCAACATTAAAGTCCAAATGTTAACAATAAAGTGTCAAATTTTCAGCCCCTAGTCTCAACGTAAATATAATGGAAAAATTGGGTGTCTATAAAATTCTACCCGGACAGAACAAAACCGTTTTGGGGAGGAATATGCACTTGTCGACTTCTTGCACTCCAGATTATTTTTGTTCCTGCCCGCGTTGTGCTTGCCTTATGGGGAAATTTATGGACTTGTTGACTTTTAGAAATTGGTGTCCATGATGGACTTATCACATTTCTTGTGTTTTTCCCATAAAAAAGGCTGCGGAAGGTGCACTTGTCTACTTTTAGCCCAAAACTAAGTGGACTTGTTGACTTGCCCAATTTTTTTGCATTTTTCCCAAAATGTCAAATTTGGCACTTTGCCATATGGGCACATGAGGTCAAAAAATTTATGGAAAATTATGAAAAATGTGTGGGAGTAGCCCCAGATGACGTTTCCGGGCGTAACTCAAAATTTTCATATTTTGGACTTGTCGACTTTTAGAATTAGACGCCTCAAATATTTACGCCTCAAATATTTACGTATGTTTGGTGTCTTTAGTAGTGTATATCCAGTAGGCTCAATCCTGCAATTTTGAAACTGCTGGTGCTTTACCAGACCGCAATGAGTTGGCTCTTGATCAACCATTTACAGTAGTGCCCTAACATTTATGGCACCGAGCCAGTAGATTTCATTTGGGTCCAGTCCTCCAACCAGATCTGCAACCACATTTGGCAGCTGGCCATTCACAGGCCAAGCCAGGTGGCCCTTGTATCCTGGTACGTGACCTGCATCACAACAATGGAAAGCTGAAGTTGTATTTTCAAGGGAATTTTTAATAATATTTTCATGATTGTATTTACGACACACCTATTTACTAGACAAAATATATCAAATGTCAAATGATCAATGACAACTTACAATGGAAGTACAATTTTCAGGTTTTAATTCATATCGTATTACCTCGAAATACCCCCATTTATGGGGGTATATTATTTTGCCCGCAAAATTTGAGCGGTGTTAATGCGCGGGGGGCTTATTTGAGGGGGATTAATTCAAGGGGGATTAATTACAGGGGGGATAATTCAAGGTAATACGATACCTTTTTACAATTTACCAGTGAAAAGAGTTCAAGAAATGATTTGATATGGATGGAGCACAAGCATTTTGCTAAAAGGTGTGCTTTTTACAGAGATCCATTAGGAATAAGTTTGATGGTACGTTGAAAATTATTTATAATTTGATATTATGCATAAAACAATATTATCAATACTGTATAAAAAAAATTATTTTGAATTATTTTTAGCAAAATTAATTTTTTTATAAATTTTACATTGAAAATTGAATTTTCTTACAAACCAGTGCACTTGTCAGCAACTTGGTGCCAGTTCGAGCCAGTGACCCCCTCGTCCCAGTACACATAGCAGGAGCCCTCATGGAACATACTCCGCTTCCCAGTAACATTCGGGTTGCAGTTAGCCTCTAAAGTATCTGCACGTGGAAAACAATGCATCACTGATAGATTCCTGAGTTTTAAATTTGATTTGGTTTGTGTACTATTCCATCATTGTTGCACTGGTTTTCCAACACATCTGTGCAGTCAGTCATTTCTGCAACAGCAAAAGTAAGCCCTGACACTTAGGCCGCGTTTACACGGATTTTCTGTGATGACAACAAAATGCATTTTTTCAACTGTTCTTGTGGAATCAATGTGAAATATATTACATGTGTGATACCTCAATTGATAGTGATTGTGCCAGCTTCACTGCCTGGGGCAAACATCAAATTCCATAATTTCCCTAATCACGCACACTAGATCACACTTTTTTCATGTTGTCGTAGGTTTGTCGGAGGGTTTGTTCTACGCGGCCTCGCTCATGTGTGTGAATCAGAGTTGATAATGGGTATTTACTTTTACTCTAAAATATGTGTGAAACAGTATACTGGGTAAATACCCATGGGTTATACAATACTTCAATTGCACCAGTACCCATTGTACCCAGTATCTTTCACAAGTGCTGGGTATTGTAAATATGTACTTATTTCTAAGAATGTGAGCATGGGTGAAAACATGTACCGTATTGCCTCAAATAGTCCCCCCGGGGAATTATTTTTTCCTCAGACTTGTTTCGGGGGGGGGGTGACTATTCAAGGGGGGAACTATTCAAGGGGGGGGCATTATTTTTTGTCAAAATTTTTATGCAAAATTATTTCAATTTATTTCACAGAACATTCATGTTGAATGAAACGACATGCTATTCTTGTTCAAATTCAACCACAAATTTATCATGTGCCTAAAATTTGTGTTCATCAGCATCACGTCAGAATCATCATCATCATCAGATACACAACATCATCATCACTTTTCCCGCCATTTTCTCCCAAATCAAGCTCATTGAAGACCATTCAACCACGCATTCAACGCCCAGATGCAGCAGCTCTTTTGCTTATGCTTGCGTTGGCGATGTTTTTAAAGTATGTTTTTTGTGTGTCAGTGGGGGGAACTATTCGAGGGGGGAATTGTTTTTTCATCACTCGCCTAACAGGGGGGAACTATTCAAGGGGGGAACTATTCAAGGTGGGGGGACTAGGGGGAATACGGTAAGCACTGAAAACCTTGAACGATAGGCATTCCCCCCCCCCTTGAATTAACCCCCCCCTCGAAAACCCCCCCAGGTGTTTTCGAGCTGGGGAAACAATAACCCCCCTCGAAATACCCAACTCTGAAATGATGTACATCATGTATGTAACGTAAATACATGATGTATTTAGTGCTGCCGGTTTGCACCGCAGCTACACATATACCCTGTGTGAGTAGCGATGTACCGTATTTCCTTGAATTACCCCCCCCCCCTCGAAATACCCCCCCCCCTCAAAATGGACACTATGAACTTATAAACCCCCCCTCGAAATACCCCCCCCAAATTTAGTGTATAGAGGACGTAAATGACAAAGGCTGCGGTTTGTCATCTGGGTAATGCAAAACACACGTTAAAAACGATGACTCTGTTATGTGAGAACAGTGATTATACGTCTACACTAGTGATGGAATGGCGCCATGGCGCTGGCGCCATTTGAGGGCGCCAAAGGGCGCCGCGCCATGGCGCCATTGGCGCTTGGCGCCCTTTCTCTGTGGCGCCCTTGGCGCCTGGCGCCCACATTCTGAAAGGCGCCATGGCGCCCTTGGCGCTTGGCGCCCTTTTTCCGTGGCGCCCCTGGCGCCTGGCGCCCTGCTTTAAAAGGGCGCCAGCAGGGTTTCAAGGTGAGCGTTGTAAAAATGAAAAAAATGAACAACGCATCCGTGGATTATCTAAATTCGCCGGAAAAATGGACAAAGTGGTTTGAGTGGGTGGGAATCGTCGAATGGTTCATAAGATGTGCCTGACCGATCAGAAGACGAGTATGATGGACCATCAAACTTGCAAAATCATAAATCAATGGATTCAAATCGTTGCAATTCCGTTTTTGCCCATTTCAAGGGAACATTGATTAAAAAAGTCGATTTGAAGTGAATGGATTGTTGTCTAATGACAATTTCCATTGTGTTTGAATTTGTCATGTTGATTTTATATAAAAATATTCTGTTGCTAGTCTTATTTTTGTTAATTAAATCCTGGACAACCCTGGACAACGTGAATTAAGACGTAAATGCATGTACTAAGGTGCTGTAGAAGCATTTTTAGCACACACAGGGTGTTGTACGCACCTATTTATACTGGCGCCCTTGGCGCCTGGCGCCATGTTTTTCAAATGGCGCCATGGCGCCCTTGGCGCTTGGCGCCCTCTTACCGTGGCGCCCCTGGCGCCTGGCGCCCACTTTCCGCATGTTTTCACATAATCTTTACTACAGATTTCACGAAAATTTCTGACAAAACAATAACCCCCCCCCCCCGCTAGGGTTCAAACGGGACCAGTTTTCTGGGAGCGGGGCCGGGACCGGGACCAGGAATTTTCCAATGTCGGGACCGGGACCGGGACCGGGACCGGGACTGGGTGGTCGGGACCGGGACCGGGACCAGGAATTTTTGAATGTCGGGACCGGGACGGGGACGGGGACTGGGTTGTCAGGACCGGGACTGGGACTGGGTTGTTAGAAATGTTTTTTTTGGCAGAAATCACCTCTTATAATGCTATACATAACATCACAAAATACTACCGCTTGTCTTGTATACCTATATTTGTTGACTCGCAACTATATTTAGAAGTGTTGGAAAAAAAATTCGTAGAAGGGATGGAAAAAAACGGCATTTTTTCCATCACTTATCATCGAAGTCGGGACCACTGAAAAATTCCGGGACCGGGACCGGGACCGCGACTGGGGTGTCGGGACCGGGACTGGGACCGGGACCACCCCAGTCCCGACTTTTTGCCGAACCGGGTACCGGGACCGCGGTCCCGTTTGAACCCTACCCCCCGCTCAAATAAGCCCCCCTCGAAATACCCCCCTCAAAATTTTCACTCTAAAAAATAAACCCCCTGGGGGTATTTCGAGGAAATACGGTAGACTCTTCCAAAAAATTGAGCCACTTGTCCATTTCTAAAAATGACAGTGACTGCAGAAGTGGTTGAAATTGAAACTAGTATGGATGATGATCGATACTTGTACCCAAACAGAAGCAATTTTAAGCTTCCATGAGAACAAATACTCAATTTACTTAAAAATACTTGAAAAAATAATTTACGCAATTTTACCCAAGTACAGGGTAAAGAAAGTATTTTACTCAGGTATTTTTTGACCATTGGCAAAAATGAAAGTATTAAGCAGGATGGGTACTTTTGAAAAAGTTATAACTTATAGGTACTTATAAAGTAAACTTGGCGGACTTTTTGGACGTCACTGTTCTATGGGATTTTTGTACAAGTGCGAATACTTAAACTTGGCACACATCCAAGTTGCTTGCGTTTCACGCAAACAGGTTTAAAGATGCACAATTTCTGTTCACATTCAAATCCAATTAAGTGACCGCAAATGGCCGCTAATGGTGTCCCACGTATTTACACGTTGAAACTTGTTTTGACTTTATCGCATTCCGCGGCCATTATCGGTGACGCGAACAGAAATTGTGCGTATTTAATCTTTTTGGTATGAAACGGAAGGAATTTGGACGTGTGCCAAATTAATACTTCATTACTTTTTCAGAGGAATTTGTCTGCACTGCGACGATAAGATCCGACCTAAGGCCTTACAATCCGACTTTCTATAATGATATGCCTATCAAATTCATATCGTTGTCATATACAATTGTAAAAGTCAGATTGAATAAAAGGTATCGTGAACCGAATAGAAACCGTCCATTCAAGTTCGAATTTAAAAACAAACGTCATCGTTAACTAAGGGCCGAATCACTGATTTGTTTCATGTCCGCCGAGTTTACTTATACCTAAAGGTACTTATAACAACTCTGGTGCAAACCCCATATGTGGGCACGCGCGCAAGATAAAAAAGTGTGTGTGCCCCACTCTTTGAAACACGCGTGTATGCGATGACTGCGATCCCCAGGAATTGGGGCACACGCGTTTTAGACAAACGTGTGCATGTGCCTCAGTCTGAAGACTCTACAATATTTGTGCAAATGTGCCTCTCCCGGACAACCTGATAACAACCAGGGTTGGTTTTTTGTACAATGGTATTTACTAAAATTGTATAAGAATTTTATTTTATTGTTCAATTTTTTTTCTCTGAGATTTTGCCAACCCTGATCAGAATCAATCGTCCTGTTTCAAATTACTGAGCATGCATCTAGGAAACAGAGTTGTTATAAGTACCAAACATTTTCAAAAGTACCCGTACCAGTAAATACTCTCATTTTTACCCGCGCTCAAAAACACCCAGGTAAAATACTTTGTTTTTACTCAGTACTTGGGTAAAATTGAGTAAAAGTATTTTTTAGGGTTTTTTGAGTAAATTGGGTATTTTTTGTCATGGGAGTATAAAATGCAATTTTTTGGCTACACGGCTCACATTTTTGGCTCGCATTATAAGAAAGAAGTACATACAAAGTAAAAAAATATGAATGCAAGCAGAGATATAGTCACTTTTTGCATTTTGTGTGCTTCAATTGAATTTTCTGAAATACTCAAAGTATCCAGTACTTGAGAAAAAGTACTAGGTACAATGGGTACTGGTACAATTGAAGTATTGTACACATGGGTATTTACTCAGTATGCTGTTTCATGCATATTTTAGAGTAAAAGTCAATACCCAATATCAACTCTGCTAGGAAAGGGGAGTCCAAACTCACAATCTGGTAAGGGTACACTCTTGTTGTAGACAAAATATTCCTCTTTCTCAAATGGAGTGATCAGTGCAATGCGGTAGGAGGAACCCTGCAATGTGAGGAGATGAATTAAATGAAATAGGGATGTGGTGGGTGAATGTTTTTTTCACAAAGCACAGCCAAGCAAGTACAGGTGCCATATTACCGCAATACACACACCCCCTCAAATAGCCCCCTAAATTCTGCTGGCAAAATAAAAGACCTAACTTCCTCACCAAATCAGCCCACTGTACTTGGCATGACATTATTGGAGTAACCGACATTAAAAGTGAATTATAGTGAATTCAACAAAATATTGTCAATGCTGTAAATAATGTCAGACTGACGTGACAGTGAGTGAACAGGTTCAATGTGGCTGTAAAAATATTGTCATAAACATTGATTTATGTATTTACACTTTCCAATTTTGCAGTAAAGTACAGTACTATGCACCAGGGACGTATCCAGGATTTTTGAGCGGGGGGGGGGCTGCTTGTTTACGGGGGCCGGGGAACGGGGGGGGCTCAGCCCCCCCCCCTAAAATTTTTCCCTATATAGGGACGGAAAGGCGTTTTGGCGCTAGCGCCATACAAAGGCGCCACGCCATGGCGCTATTGGCGTTGGCGCCAGCACCAGAAGCCGCTTTATATGTATGTAAAAATGCATAGGTACATATGCAGCGAAATTCGCAAAAAATGTGTTTATTTCTGAGGATATTGGTTCGCAGGGGCCGATCCGTTGAAAATACAATGCATGGGGAAGAAATTGCGCGCTAGCGCGCAAAATTTTTAAGAAACATCGGAAAATATATAGGAAAATATGCATTTTCCGGGATTTTTTGGGTCTCACCCCGGGAAGGGGGGGGGGGCTGCAGCCCCCCCCCCGCCCCCCCTGGATACGTCCTTGCTATGCACTAAAATCTCATAAACGTCACCTAGATGAGTGCCAGACAAATATTTCACCTTCAGTCACTGTTTTTCTTCCAATTTGTAAAGATGGTTTACAAGGCCATCTATAGTGTGGTGATCAAAGCCGTAAATTATCTTCCAAAAAGAATTACATGCAAAATGCAACCACAAGGAGTTTTTATGGTGGTGAATGCAGGAGTGCCAAAATCGACTGAAATTTGTTCCTGTGATGGTGTCAATTGTAATGCCATTGTATTGATCAGCATTATAACTCCTTTGGGGTTCATTTTGGAGTATTGTTTTTATGCAAATTTAAGGCCTTAGAGTACCCCCCCCCCCCCTAGAGAACATGTAAATCAAGCAAGGATGGAAAAAGTTTAAAAAACTGGTGCTCATCTAGGGGCTGCTATATTACTGTTAGTGGTGCACAATTAGATTTTAATGCATGTTACTGTACTGCACCATAACGTTGGAACTATGGTGTATTCAGCTCACAGTTAGGCCAGCCTGCTTTAGCTTCTCAACTGTGTGCTCGAGTGGCTGTTTGAACCAGGCCAACTTGGCACCGGGCCAGAGGAGTTGGCACTTGTCCCAGGCCTGCGTCCAGTTGAGCTGGTTGTCGGCGGTGCTGAAGTAGCACTGCTCGTCCACCAACGCGCTGCTGGACACCCCCGACTCTGCTGCCTTCGCTGTGCACTGCGCTCCGAACTTTGACCGCACCGCATCTGATTGGTAGAATGGGTCAGTGGTGGGGTTCGGACGATAAGACTTTTCAATATCGATATTCAATATTTGATGTTTTTTTCTGAAACTCAATTTAGATATTCAATATTCAATATATTTTTCTGCAACTCGATATTCGATATCGATATGATATGGACCCTAGATATCGATATTCGATATTCAATACAAAAATGGTCAATATTCAACAGAGATATTTTGTGTTTTCAATATTTTGATATTTTGCTTTTTGTATAGCAGCAAGGCATATTTCAAGTGGCATATTGTATTTTCATGTAGTAAAATGTGAATGGTGATTTTCACCAGATTCACAACATTCAAAATAAGAAATTGGTAGAAGAACATGATGAATCAAATTGTATCAGGAAAACAACAATTGGTACACATTACAGTTCATACTTATAACACAATTGCTTAAGGGCATGTTGCAAAAAAAGGAGCATATCAACATTTTCTAGCAGGTAGGAAACCAAACCAAATGCAAGAAATGTGGAGTAAGCACTCAAACAAACAAATATGGTAAGTACTTTACTGTTACTCATCAACTAAAATATCATAAACACATCACATCAATGTCAAATATCTCAAAATGAAAATAATCGCTTAGTTTAGGGAAACAATACAGGTTCAATATATCAGAGAAATGGTCAATATTCAAAATCAATATCCAAAAAGGATCAAATCAATATTTGATACACATATACTCGGCGTACGTGATACTCTGCCCTCGCACTGATTTATGTCTCGTGTTGGAAGCGTGCCAATGATTATTAAATGATTTCCGTAAAAATATAAAAAAATTCATCGATGTGCATTTGTTAATGAATAACATTATAACAACAATCAATTTTGTCATCTTTTGATGAAACTCGGATGCGTTAACCATCGTTGGCACACTTCCAGCGGGAACCACGCGTGCAGGGTGTAAAGTAACCGGAGTATACTTGAAAAAAGTTTAGTAGTTTTAACAACTCTGCTTGCAGGTGCATTCATGTCAAATCAAGCATTACCCTTGACTTTCTTTCCCTGTCTTTCTCATTTCTTTTAAATTATTATAAATATAAATTTGTATGAAAAAATTATAAAAATTTTTGAGGTCAAGTGTAGACCAGAGTTGTTAAAAGTACTGAACTTTCTCAAAAGTAAATGTAAACGTAAAGCATTTTTTTTACTCACAGATGAGTACAGAAAACGTAAAGTATTGATTTTTTACTTTTACTCATGAGTAAACGTGAGTGAATTACTTTTGTCTCCGGAAAACGTAAAAGCGGGTATTTTTGAGTAATTTTGGCCAAATTTTTGCTCAAAAAAACTTATTTTCAAACTTTTTCACCACCAAATTCACTAGTTAATCTGTTTTAGCCTATTTTTATGCAATTTTAGATATTTTGTCCCTATTTTTGGCTTTCCTCTACTTTTTGTTCTTTTGTGGCTTGAAAAAGCCTATAAAAAAACCTGTTCGAAATACGTTTTCTGTACTCGCGTACTTTCAAAAAGTACGCAAGTAAGTGAGTATTTTACCGGTATTTTTTTCTGGAGGAAACGTAAACGTATTTAAGCAGTACTGGAGTATCCGTATTTATCGAGTAAACGTAAATATGTTTCACAACTATGGTGTAGACCTCTAGGGTGCCCATGATGTACCAATGACCGCTCACTGGCGCTGGCCACAACAAGTGCCACTTCTACAACCAGCACACGCATGGCTGAATATTTTGACATTTTCTTTGCAAAACAATACTGCTTTAAGGATGATACTAGTGGTGCGTACAGCATTGTTATCAGACTGTGTATGTTCTAATCTAGGTATATTACAAAGTAAGATGTTTTAAAATGGCTGGGACAGTAAATTTTTTTTTCTCAACTGGATCAAAATATATTGCATGCTTTTCAGAATTTTACGTTCTCTATTGCAGTGTCAAATTTTAGTTGTTGTTTTTCAGCAATTATTGTAAATTTCTGACATTTTGCAATAGACATAGGTCAAAACTAATGGAGAAAATAAATTTTCCAAACTTTTTAATTTGATTGATTAAGAAATTATTATATGTATTACATTATTTTCCATTATCTGAATACCGGTATGTATTATCTAGCTATTGTCACATTTGCGATCAAAACTCCCTGCCTCAGTTATTCCAATACACACCAAGTACCTACCCAATATTTGAAGAGTAGAGTAATACATTTTCGCGCATCCACATTGTCTGTCATGTCAATGAGCCATTAGGCCTGAATTTAGCCAATTAACTAATTGTAGCGGCGCTGGAGGGGTGTTTTATCACCCAAACACGATTTCCCTGACAGCCAGATATAATGACTGAAAGTGCTTCCAGTTGACTTGACTGGCATTGCAACCCATTTGTTTTATACCCAGCAGTGGTGATGTAAAAGCGCCACGGCGCTGACGCTATTTTGCTGTGGCGCTATTGGCGCTTGGCGCCGTGTCCATTAAAAGCGCCATCGCGCTTTTGGCGCTAGGCGCTATTTTTGACCGGCGCCAGGAACAAAATGGCTGCTGTTGCCGCTTGGCGCCATTTTGCTCTGGCGCCATTGGCGTTTGGCGCTAGGGGTACGAAAAGCGCAATGGCGCTTTTGGCGCTTTGCGCGAAAGTTCTGGCACTTCTCACATCACTACCCAGCAGTGTCAGGTAAAATTAGGTCAATATGATGAAACAGAAAGTGGACACGCGCAAATTCAAATGAGACATTTATCATAGCTTATGATTAAAATGTGATGAGCCAGCGGCTAAAAATTTGTATGAGTGGATTCAAGTATTCTAGTTTACTTTCACTTCGACACCATTTCACATTTTATTTTGCCATTTTCACAAATCAATAGTATCATTTTTGATGGAGAACCTTTGAATCATTCCCATCATTTGAAAATTCCCACACATTGTCCTCACGATCGAAAACTATCGTTACATTTTTCATCCAGCAACCATCAGTTTCTGTAGAATAAATTCTTTGGATTCCTGCATGCGGCTTCCACCATAGAATGGGTAACAACAGCCTGCAAAATGGTCGGATTTTGTATCACTGCAAAAAAATTTTATCAAAAGAGTGCCTTGCTATTGTAAATCAGTTTTACCAGAGTTGTTAAAATACTGGTATTTTTTACAAGGCATAAATGAAAATGTATAGGTATATATTCCATATGTTGTTCCAATTAACTTGGTATATGGTTGTTTCAATTTACTTGTGGAATTTGAAAAGTATTTGTTTAATTTTCAAATCGTATAATTCAGTACAAATGTGTAGGCAGTGGGGCGGCTTTTGAATATTTTTAAAATTTCGTTAACATTTTATAAATACTACCATATTTCCTCGAATTACCCCCTCGCAATACATCCCCCCCCCCTCGAAATATCCCCCTCAAAATGGGCACTATGAAAAAATAAACCCCCTGGGGGTATTTCGAGGAAATACGGTATTCATGGTTTTTACGTTTTCATCGAACCAGGTATTATTTTACCACTAAAACGCTACAAAACGTAATGGTAGTATTCATGGACATGGTCTAAATAAACCTCGATCCCGATTCAAAAAGTGAATCCAGATCCCCAATAGATAAGTGTGTCTAATTGGGCAACAAACCGGTGTGCTCTGTGTGTCGGTGGTGTTGTCCGTGGACGGGTCGGGCGCCAGGCACTCGTAGCCGTCGGACGAGTCAAGCAGGGGGTCGCGTTCCCGCCACACGAAACACTGATAAATAGTGTATTTAAATGTGAATGAGGGAGTAACTTGTGTGAATCCTTGCATTTTATCAGCATACTCTGAGAATTTGATGATTCAAAATTGAACTCACATTGTCCCCATCCAAAATGGCGCCGTATTTGGGCCAGGTGAACGTGGCGGGCGACTGGTGCCTGGAGCGCTCGCTGCGAAAATCCTCACCCGCGCTGCTGCAGTACCAGTTTCGGTCGGTGCGCGTGCCCGACTGCCCGATGCCCGACCGTCCGGTGCCCGACCGTCCGGTGCCCGACTGCGGGCCGTCCGTGCTGTACACGCAGCTGGACATTTCGCTGTCGGCGCGCACCGCTCGCAGAGTGGCGTCAGAGCGGCTGCCTGCGTGCAGTGAACGGTACTTAAGAAAAGTCTCGAATCGGGACAAGGCTTCGAAAAGGCCCGGTATTTCGGGAGGGTGGGTGTTATTCAAGGGGGCTACCGTATTACCTCGAATAACCCCCCTTGAATTAACCCCCCCCCCCCCCCGAAATACCCCCCCCCCAAAAAAAAAAAAAATTTGGCTGAGGAAATAATCAACCCCCCCCCCCCTCGAAATACCGCCCTAAAATCGAGTGTAAAGAGAACGTACATGACAAATACCGCAGTTTGTGATCTGTACAATGCACAACACACGTTAAAACCGATGATTGACTGACGTTAGGGAAGGGTTCATGTGTATATACAGTTAGATATGCCTATAAAGACATAAATATACACCTATGTAATTGTTTGATTTTTCTACGTCTGAGTATGGGGAATTTACAACAATTTCTGGCGAAATAATGGACCCCCCTCGAATACCCCCCCCCCCATCGAATTATCCCCCCCCCCCAAAAAAAAAAAAATTTGCCCGCGAAGTAATAAACTCGCTGGGGCTGGGGGTATTTCGATTGTAATACGGCAATTCGACTAGGTACTGTAACTGTACCAGGGGTGGGGTCATGTTTTGTGCAACAAATCAGCACAAGGCACAAAATTCCATCAGTCAGACAGGTTTCTACAATTTGGCCACAAAATTACGCCGCCGCACTATCGACAGCGCGTGGCTGAAAAGCATTACTCACAAACACATTGGGTTCGGGCAAATAACTGTCAAGCACCACTCACTCTGCCCGGACGGCGACTCGAAGGCGCTGGTGACGCAGCACAACGTGGCGCCCGCGTGGCCGTCGTCGAGCGGCTCGAACACCGTGTCGGCGCCCCAGCTGCGCGGCTGCACCGACGCGGCGGCAGAGTTCGCGCGTGCAGTCGTGCCGCGTGTGTGCGTGCGGCTGCGACGCTGCGAGTGCTGCGGCCGAGCCCACGTGCGCAGCGTCGATTCGGAAGTGTGCGCGCCGTCGGGGAAGGAATCGACGCGCAGACTGCCCTTCTGAGCCGCGGCGACGCGTTTTTTTTGAAGTTGAACAAAGTTGTGCATAGTTTAGGGGGAGAATTGTACATCAAAGATTGTATTAGAATCACTGTCCTATTTGAAACCTAGCACTATTTTGCCGAACCACGGAAATCGGCTGCGAGTTGTCTGGCGGCGCGACGCCCAGCAGCGACGCCTCGAAGGGACTGCTGCAGTTGGGCACCGGTGGCGGCCGCTGCCCACCGTTCGCACCGGCGCGCCGCCAGTGTCTGTTCACCACAGTTGATCGTGGGCATTTACACTTTCCCTGTAATGTCCTTAAACTGCACACAGAGTAAATACTCATGGGTACAATTCTTAAATAGTACCAGTAACCATCTGTACGCGTACCTTATACTGAGTACTGGGTACTTCAGAGTATTTCTGAAAGTTCAAAGAAGCACAGAAAAACAAAAACAAGAATTTCAAGAGTGTTTCCAGGTAGCGCATCCATATTTATACAAAAACATGTGTGCATAGATAAATTTGCAAAAGCAGATTTCAAATTTTATAAATCTGCTTCAGCACACTCAGTCAGGTGGCAGTCCCAAGCCCTGTGAAGTGTAAAGTGAAATGCCAATTACCCTGTAAAATGTCAATCAAAACAAAAACGAAAAGATTTTATTACTGAAGCTTGCACGACGAATTGACACTTTACATCACACCTGTCATGACAATTGACACTTTGCATGACATTTAACACTTTAGTTTGCACTTTTCAGGGCTTGGAATTGCCCCCAGGTGCATTAGCGTTCCATTTCATTTCCGCCCAACCTGGTGCGCCACCAGCGCTCAGCCACCAGCGCCTCGTTCAGCTCGGACTTGGACGCGCGCGTCACCGGCACGATCCGACTGTCGTTGAACAGGTCCACATGCCGCAATTCCTCTGCGCCGCTAGACATCTTCACGTGTCTCATGTGATGCAGACACAGATGGATGTCCAACGCACCGATGTCTCTCGCAGTGTCGCTATCACTCCCTTGGCTTGGGTTGGACCTGTCGCTGGGAAACTCCGCCTCCTTGCTGTCTTCATGTTCGGGGGTGGTTGCCACGGCGGCTTTGGTTGCGGGATGTTTGCTCGCTGTTGGTGCCTTTCGTGTGCCTTTTGCGCAACTGAATTTTGAAAACACATTGGTGACCGCGATCGGAATCTTCAAATTACAGGCACAGTTGCAGCTCAGAACAAGAACGAGTCTTTTTTACGAAAACACACAATTTACAAACAATCTATTTTTTTGGTTTTTGAAACTTTTGGATTTGCAAACATGACGTTGTGTCTGTGGGGAAGCGGTACTAAGCCCAAAAGGTAAATTGGTCTGACTGTAAACACTACACACCATGCAGTCTCATCACATTTCAGCTGTGTTTTACCAATGTCCGAGTGCCCTGAGTTTGTGCCTCCGGCTGCAACACTACCCTCGCTGGCGCTCATTGGCTGTGTAAAACAAAAATTTCCAACATAACTGGCCACTCGCACCTAATGAACTGAACCAAAACATAATCACTGCATTGACTGCCACCTTGAGTGTCGCCCAGAGCGTGGGCACGAAAGTGGGCGGAGCTTGCGGGTTCCTGGTTGCCCGCGCATTGGGCACGGGTCTGAGGCGCAAGTGCAGCTGGTGGGGGGCGCCCCCTTGGGCCAGCTGCGTGCACTTGGCAACCAGCCGGGCGACTGTGTTGCCCAGCACAGATTGCCCGTCGCCCGACTGCGCTGCCCGATGACCCGATTCCAGTGTGCTCTTTGGCTGGATGTTGGTCTGGCTGTCCATCACTCTGCAAGGCAGAAGTATTGTTAGCCTCGGTTGCGGAAATGTATTTGGCTATTTTTACTCAAAAATATGTATGCTCAGGTTGACCTAGACCCTAACTTTTTCTTATCCTCCTAAAAAGCACTATTGCTGGCTTACGCCTTCAAGCCTAGATTTCATTTCACTTTACGTTTTCTGTACTTGGGGTGAGTAAAAATAAAATACTGTACGTTAAAGTTTGCATTGAAAAAATTTTCAGATCTTTTAACAAATCTGATGCACGACCAGGGTTGGCAAAATCTCAGAAAAGAATAAAAATAAAATAAAAATAAAATGGAAAATTGAAGAATAAAATAAAATAAAATTAAATCGAAAATTTCAATTAAAAATAAAAATTGTATAAAAATTCGAATTTTTGTAAAAAAAATTTCTGTTGTTTATAGTTCAACCTGTTCATTTGCGGAGCTGGGGCAGTCCCAAGCCATGAAGAGTGTCAAAATGTCATATGAAATGGAATGGAAAGTGAATTTTCATGAAAATGTTAAGTAAAGTGTCAATTGTCATGACAAATATAAATTTAAGTGGAAACTGTAAAGAAAATTGTATCCAAATCTTATCTTTTGTATCGAAATCTTGTTGTTTTTGTAATTAAATCTTATGTGAACATTTACGTACAAAAACATAAGATTTGGATACCAAAATATCAGGTTTGGATACCAAAACGTAAGATTCAGATACACCATTTACACTCTGCACAATATTTGTCATGACAATTATACTTTGCTTGACATTTGAGATGCCAATCGACTCTTTACTACATTTGTCATGACAATTGACACTTTGCATGATGTTTTACAAATGCGC
Source organism: Sphaerolaimus hirsutus (assembly GCA_964036195.1). Lineage (NCBI taxonomy): Eukaryota > Metazoa > Nematoda > Chromadorea > Monhysterida > Sphaerolaimidae > Sphaerolaimus > Sphaerolaimus hirsutus. The sequence continues at coordinate 20,874,163 of OZ038459.1, forward strand.
CCAGCACACTTCAGTAATCCTTCTACTGAAAATGCAAACCATTCTTATCGATAATTGTAACTTAACACTTGCAACTAGCCAACAATACCGCATGCATGCAACTTTTGCAAAGTAATGGAAATGTTTGTCACATGTTTTTCACGTTAAGGTCTAATTATCACATTTTTCTGACCTTGCATGCAAGATACTGATTTTTTGTAAAATTTCAGTAAAAGTTTTGTAAAATTTCTGTAAAATGGTCCATTTTTATTATTTTATTATTATTTTGGAATAAAATAAAATAAAATGAAATGAAACAAAAATAAAATTAAAATAAAATACATTTTTATACAATTTTTATACAATTTGTATACAAATGATATTTATAAAACCAACCCTGTGCACAACTCATTCAAAAAAACTTGAAAATTATTCTTAATGAGGGTTGGTTTAAGTAAAATTCTTTTTACTAAAATTGTAGTGAAATTGTACAAAAATTGTATTTTATTTTATTCTTCAATTTTACACTTTATTTTGATTTTATTCAGCAATTTTCCATTTTATTATTATTTTTATTGTATTTTTTATTTTAGTTGGTGACCAGGATTGGTTTGAGTAACATTATTTTTACAAAAATTGTAGTAAAATTGTAAAAAATTGTATTTTTTCCAATTTTATTCATGTTTCATTTCATTTTATATTATTCTTCAAATTTCCATTTTATATTTTTCTGAGATATTGCCAACACTGTTCAAAATCACTCAAAACCTTCAAAACACACCGACCTCGTGTGAAGTGGGGTGGGCGGGGGCAGGGGGCAGTGCAGCGCCCTGTTAACCCTCTTCATACGCACGCAGCTGGCGCTGTGCTTGCCCGCCGCCCCCGTGCCAACCGCCTTGGGTGCGGCCATTTGCCGCGCGCTCGTTTTGATGTGCTTCACCTGTAACAACGTCAGTGTTTGGTGCTTACATTCTTTCAGTGAGAGTTTTCCCCCCTTTGGCCCCTATTGCCCCTTATGGCAAGTTGGCAGCCGGCCAAAATATTTGAAATTGCTATAAATAAAAAATGAAAAAGGCTAAAAAATTCTTCACTTTAGGTAGAGGAAAGTAAAGATGAAGGTGAAAATTAGCAATCTGGTGGAAATGTTAGCGATTTTATACAAAAATTGGATGATATCCGTACATGTACAATACGCAACTGGTAACTTGGATGTGGGCCAACTTGCCATATATTTATGACCCGATCCGCGATAAATACCGCGAATTTGTGAAATTTGTCCAAAAACATTTTTGTGATTTCCGTTGCTAAAAATTCACACGGCCCCAGCCCAGATGAAATCCAACTGTCCTAAATAATTTACGGTACAAATCTCTCCAAAAATCGCTCAGTATAATCATAGACATTCAAATAAACATCGGCTACCCCTACTTCTTGTAATATGTTCATCCTTCTCCACTCACCCTCAGCGGTGTGTTGAGCGGCTTCCGCTGGGTGTATCTTGGGTGGACGCCCTTGTCGGGGGCGTCGGCGAGCACGGCGTCGCTCTCGTCGTCGCTGCTCACCTCGGCCAGCCGGCCGTAGAACTCGGTGCCGCTGCTCTGGCACAATTCGCCCACCTGCGGGTGGGTGTGTGACTGGGTCATGGATAGTGATGGAACGGAATCTTGACGCCCTGGTGCTAATTGAGGGTGAGAGAGAGAGTGACCCGTGGAGCTATTGGTGTCTGGCGGCGCCATTTTTCCTGGCGATTTCCCCTTTCTAGTGTGATTTATGGCGCCAATTATCATAGGCGGCTCTTCTTTCAGCGACGCCAGTGTGCCAGTCACCAATGTTCGATTGCAACTTTTCCCATCCCTAGTCTGGCGCGAACGCATGCGAGCGGGGAGGGTGCGCTCGCCTGGTCCACGTTTCCGCAGTAGTCGTAGAGCTGATGAAAGTTGGCGGGTCTGGCGACGAGGCTGCAGGTGCTGGGCGTGGTGCTGCTGCACACGCTCGGGGTGGCCGCCGTGCCGCTCGGGTCGCTCTTGCACGTGGCCGCCGTGCCGCTCGGGTCGCTCTTGCACGTGGCCGCGCTGGCGCACGTGGACGCACTCAGCGCGTTCCACGACCCCACCACGCTGGTGCGGTCGTCGCGCCACGTCGATGCCAGTTCCTGCGGGTGCGTCGGCTCTTGAAGTACACCTACGTATTTTTCAAATCACATTTTCCAGAGCTTTTGTCTTCCCATCATCACAAACGTAGGGTTGGGAGGGAAGCCGACCCGAGCCGACCCGGCCCGACCCGACCCGAACCGTCCTGACCCGACCCGCCCGACTCAACCCCATCCGATACGAACACGATCCTGGTTCTGGGAACATTTTTGGAACCGATACCCGATACCTGACTCGAATGTTCTTGTAATTGATACCGAATACCCAACCAAACCCAAAAACATTGAAATTCCCTATTAGGGATGGCCAGCGCTTTTAAAAACACGCCGCTTTTTAAAAAAGCCCGTTTCCCAGCGTTCTTTTTGCCAATGTCTTAACATTTTTTGAAGATCGCGTTTAAAAAAAGCGGGGCCGTTCAAAAAAGCGGAGCCGTTGAAAAGAGCGCTTTTTTCCACCCCTATTCCCAACCCTACAACCGACCTGTTCCCAATCGAGTGCTGGCGCACTGGTTCGCTGCCTGGCTTTCATGGGCGAGCCCACGATGTCCAACATGTCGGCGGGCGTCTCCTCCCACGAGCTGTTCAAGCGCGACTCGTCCCGGCCGCTCTTGTGTTTGTTGTCGTCATTCTGCTTGACGCTGTGCTGCTGTTTGTCAGAACTACGCGCGGGACTGGCCATCGGCTGTTGGCCGGCGGCCGCGCGCCAGAATTTCGACATTTTCCGCTGCGAATTTTGAAGGTGTTTGCAGTTGTGTTGTGTCGGCGTGTGTTTTCAGCCTACACGTGAGCAGGCAATGGAGTGATCAATGGCAAAAACACACATTTTGAATACAAAACTCGGAGTTTCTGTTGTTTTTTCACACTGAAACACGGAAACTGAACATTTTTGAAAAACTCAAAACCATTAAGATGCGAAAACATCTCAATAGATTCTTTCATTGGCAGAATGGCTGCACTTTACTACCGTATTTCCTCGAAATACCCCCGGGGGGTTTATTTTTTCAGAGTGAGAATTTTGAGGGGGGGTAAACGAGGGGGGGTTTATTATTGCGCCAGAAATTTTTTGAAAACCAAGTACTAAATTGTAAATGCAACAAAAATCGCCATTTATAAGACTCTAACGACTTGTATAATTGTGTAGACATATTATCACTGTTCTCACATAACAGAGTCATCGTTTTTAACGTGTGTTTTGCATTACCCAGATGACAAACCGCAGCCTTTGTCATTTACGTTCTCTATACACTAAATTGGGGGGGGGTATTTCGAGGGGGGGGTTATAAGTTCATAGTGTCCATTTTGAGAGGGGTTTTTCGAGGGGGGGTATTAAGAGGGAGGGAGTATTTCGAGGAAATACGGTATACTATTTTCACAGCAGTGCCCAAAAAAATTCACCTAAAATAACACCAACACAAACCTCTCAGTTTCTCCAGTGGGTTCTTATCCCTTTTCACTTGTCCGACCGCTGGAATGTCCAGCCGCACCTTGGTCTGGCTGCACTCGCTGCCCGCTGCAATTTGGTTTCGCACTTGAAAAATGATTATGCAGTCCACTGAGCCGCGTTTAGACACTTTTATTTCATGGCATTGGATGTTGCTGTGTGAAGTGATTGTCTGTTGTGAGCAAACTGTACGCTGTGTAGTGGAGGGAAGCAGAGTTGTTAAAAATACTGAACTTTTTTCAAAGTAAACGTAAACGTAAAGTATTTATTTTTTACTCAACCCTGAGTACAGAAAACGTAAAGTATTTTTAAAATACTTTTACGCTGCGTAAAACGTGAGTAAACGTAAATACCCTTATTTTTACACAGGGAAAAGCTAGTATTTTTCCAATTTGTACTCAGAATAACATAAAGGTGAGTAGAGCAAACGTGGAAGTCATCGCTTACCCTACCCGTCGCAACCTTATGTCAGATATTTTACGTTTTTACTAATTTTACTAGTTTCCGTTTTTTACCACAAAATATGCCACTTGTCGAATCGCTGCGGCGTAGAATTGTAGTTTCCGGTCCCTTTGCGCTAAATGTGTGCGTAATTAAATAAATGGTTGTTTTAATGGTACGGGGATTTTACACGCAAATCAGGAACAGCACCAGTACCCCTTGGGGTCCTGGCAAGTTCCCGAGGACGGACACGGCAACTTACCAATCCCTTTCGTAATTGCAGCCGGCGTTTTACTTCAATTAGTCGTTAATAAAATCAAAAGTAAGCAATTAATAAAATCAAATTAAAATTCAAAGCAGTTAGTATGCTTCAGGGGGACCAAGTTGATTTTCACGGGAACTTTATTAAGCGATTTAGTCAGAGTCAATTCACAATAGCACAAGTAAGTCGTAAAACCTCTAGTGGGTGTAAAAAATGCAAAAATAAAATGAACTAATTAATGAAACGTAAATGTAATTAATCTAACGTAATTAAATATAATTAAAATATCTCAGTGGTGAGTGTCATAAACTGGGCTTTTATTCAACAGTTACGGTACAATTCAGAACAGGTGGTGTGACACTATGTTATCACCCCGCGCCGCTTTAGGTAAAATATTTTATAGCGCGCCCGACCAAGGCCACTGAAAAGAATGCTCATTGCGGGGGTTTACTCAAGGTTATTTCATTGCCGGGTAAGGGGTGGGAACTTCGGGCATGAGCACACGCTACAAAGACACTAGCACTTTTGAGTTCACCAATCACCCTAGGTGATGGGAATAATTAATTGGCACAGCTGTGCTCTTCACTTCATGATGTGCTCTGCATGTGTCTTGTTGGCGCATGTTGATTGTAATTGATTTTTGCCACTTTCCCGCCCATCACCTGAGTAAAATGCACCTGGTCGGGGAAGTTTCCGAATGTTATCTATTGGGGCGCCAAAGAGTGTTTTAACAAAGTGCACACCTTTAACTTAGCAAGAAATTTCAAAGCCTTTCTAGCCCATTTTCAGACACTACACCTTTTTGAACAAATATGTAAACTAATCAAAAATGGAAATTTGGAATAATCTGTCTAAAAGTACATTCGACAAAAATGGAAGTAATCACTTCAAATCTACTTGAATTAAATGCGGGTAGAAACAAATTTAATTAAGCAGAAGAAAATTCAAAACAATTAAAAAATGCATGGGGATAATAACGTAATTAACGGAAAAGTTACTAATTAATTTCATGGCCGCAGTAGTTTCCATTCGGGCGTACCGTCCTGGAGCTGCAGCCTCGTTGGCGAATTGCAGTGCACAGCGAACCTCGCGTTCATTGTGACTTTCCTGTGCACTGCGGGTCTTCATTCGGTCACACATGGTCGTTTTCGAGTCGTTGGAGTGCCTGCACAAAGTTATCGTTACGTTTTTACGCATGACTGACTAGCCATATTTCCACCTACAATCGATCATTGCCGCTGTGATTTTCACAGCTATTTCAATTCGTTTGAATAGTTTTTGCTTGTTTCGCACCTCATCAATTTTTTCGGAATTACGTTTCCTGTACTTGCGTACTTTCAAAAAGTATTCAAAAAGTGAGTACCGGTATATTTTTGGGAGGAAACGTAAACGTATTTACGCAGTACTCGAGTATACATAAAAGTCGAGTAAACGAAAATACGTTTTAACAACTATGGAGGGAATTCCCGAAGTATAGGCATGTATCGATTGTATGTATCCAATAAAAATACTTAGCCACTGTTTATTCATATTCCTATCCATTGAGCCCCTGCGAGGGTCAAAATCCTGGAGACCCCTGATCCAATGTCCAATAAGATACAATAAGGTAAACAAATCCTTCAACAAATGTATTGCTCGATGTGTTTCATTTCACATGCAGGACTGTGGAATTGATTTGAACTGGAATGATACTTGAGCATTCATATCCCTTGAAAAATTCAAAAAATATGTTCTACTTATAGTACCGGTTTGAAAACACCTCATTGATATTCAGCAAAGATTACATTCAAAAGACAATGGATTCACATGCCTAGTCTCAAATATCATTTTGCACTGGCTTAAAGTACATTCTACTCCACCGGTGGATACAGAAACACTGACCACACTCAAGGCTAGATTTTTCTACCTCTTCGTACGTTACAAACAACGAATTAGTATTTTACTGGGAGGGAGGTCAAAAAACTTTTGGCGAAATAATAAAACGCCCCTCGAAATACCCCCTCAAACTTTGCACTATGAAAAATAAACCCTCTGGGGGTATTTCGAGGAAATACAGTAGTTCAGTTCTACGATTTTGTGGT